>CAEFZY010054402.1:0-15819 GCA_903066815.1 Brachyrhaphis roseni | reverse complement strand
GAATCTGATCCCTGCAGGAAATAGGATTTAATCTTCTTGTATATTTTAAATACTTCAGGGAGTTATGGTTGTTTTCACTAAATTTAGTCTGTGCCAATAGTTTTTTTTTTTTTCTAAAATAGGAAAACTTTCACAAATTATTATTATAGATTATCAATATAAAGTAAACAAATATAAATAAGGTCAATATTTGGCATCACGTTTTTATTAAAGCGGATATTTACTGAGGGATTGCTACTCTGTGTTCATGTGTAACATTTGTATCTGTGGGATTTTTATTCAGCTTAATATCTTAAAACATTTTCAAGGCAGCAGGTGAACTTTAATTTTCAAGTTAAACCACCTTCAAATGTTTTACAGTGTAGTTGAGTAAATATTGACTTTCTGCAATTGAATGAAACATTTGACCTGCGTCTAAAAACTACATTAATGCTTCATTGTCAGTCTAAGAAATCTAAATTTTCAATGTGGGTGATACCAGAAACAATATTTTTATTTATTAATAAAGAAAAAATATAAAATATTAACAGTGTGGTTGATGATAGCTGTGAAGTTTCCTGTTCAGTTGTCAATCAAACAGTGGAAAACACCTTCAGCGGTTCTGCCCAGTCCACATATTCCGACCAAAACCCGTTTCAAACATTTGATCCTTAAACAGGAAGTAGCATCCAGAACTGAACCTGGTTGGACCAGTTTTATTTATTTTTCTTCAGGGCATCGACTCTAAAATTTGATCTTATCTGTTGTTTCACAAACTGATAAGCTCACAACAGATTAGTGAAAATAATTAGAAGGTAAGAATATAAATAATAAAATTAGTCAGATTAAATGTTAAGTGAACTGTTTGCGAAGTTACGTTTTGTCATTTAATGAGATACAATATTTATTTTTTACTAATCCAGTCAGACAAGACTTTTAATTTTTTGTTTTATATTTGTTTTCACCAATTTTTTAATAAAAATAATCCGATTAATTGATATACTGGTTTCTCTTTATGCTTTTCTTTAACATGTTTTTCTTTATCCTTTTACTTTATTTTTGTTAAACACTTTTCCATGTGTATGAATGATGCTAAAGAGCAAAAGCTGCTTTATGTTTCATATTAAAAGCTAAGCACACGTGAGGAATATTTTATATGTTGGGCTTTGTTTTTAGCATAAACAATCTGCAAACAAAATAAACATTTGAATCAGTTCCTCCAAAATGTTTTCTGTGAATTTGTGACTTTAACTCTTTAAGTTGCATTTAAAAACTGTTTACAAAATAGTAATCAAGATATTTTTCTATATTACTCCCTTTCTTTGGGTTTTGAAGTGTCTTTGTGGGACTGGCGAAGGCCAGAAACTGAAATGCGTTGTTCTGCTAATAAAGTTGTTTTTCTGTATTTCAAGTCTTGACAGGGAATTTCTTCCTTGTTCCTGGTGTGAATCATTCCACAGTTACTCAGGTTTTCTCCTGTTTCTGCAAAGACTGCAGCTTTGTTCAGTTATACCTGAAAACCACATTAATTATTCAAACAAAAGCCGTTATTATGCACTGAGATGCCGGGTTCTTTATTGTCTGAGCAAAAGTGACAAAGTGGTTGATGTTATTTGAAGGTAATGAGATGTGAAGATGTGTAATTATAACTGGTGGAGATACACAACCATAGGAAATACTGGTGACTATAAATCTTTGTCACACACTGACAACGTCTACAAGAAAGTTGAGCCACAACCGGTCACTGATAAAGAAGATGGCTGCTCACAGATAAACACATATTCATAAATAATACTGTCTGCACATCCTTGTTTTGACTTTACTGTCTCTCTCTCTGATCATTATGAGAGAGAGAGAGAGTCAAATTTCAGTCAAATAAATGTTCCTCATGCTGGTTTCTGTTTGAAGCCACAGACAAACATTTCCATTTCCTGGACAGTAAACAGTGAGAGGGCGTTGATCACATGCTGTCAAACCATGAATCCTCCTGGTTTCTAACAAAGTCAACCTTTGTGTGGAGACACTTTCACAGTCATCATGTTCCTCTCTGTGGTTCTGCTGCTGCTGCTGGTCAGCGATTCATACGCTTCACATTTCTATGGCGTCATGATGACCTACGACCCAAAGGAAGCTTACCTAAACGGATCTACTTCTGTAAGTTAAATCTTTGGGGATTCTCAAATCTACTCTTTTATCATTTGATTGTACTTATTGCCTTCTCACTTTAAATCTGCAGGTTGAGCTTCACTACAAAGTGAGCTATGACCAATGCATATACACTGACACTTGGTCTTGCACTGGAAACTGTGGGACTGAGACCCAGATCCTTTCTTTAACCAAAGTTGATGAAATCATTGGTGAATGGTGCCAGAGAGAAGCAGTGACGTCTCGACAGCTGACAAGCAACTCTCCACTTACACTTCAGTAAGTCCTTCTGGACACTTTACTGAATTATATTCTTCCAATATCACTGAGGAAACATTTGATCTAACACGCCTAATCTAAAATATCAGTGGCTCGGATAATCACAAGATATCTGGAACAAAACTTGGCTGTTGGATTCAACTAATTAAAGGCATAAAACACCAAAATGCATCAGACTGTGTTGTAAATTATCTCTGCTTTCATTGTAGATTTGCTAGTGGAAACTGGTTAAGTAACATGCAGAATATCGTAAACTGGAAAGCTGTGACTAATGTTGAACTAAGGATCCGATCTGACATCAGCAAAGCCAACACATCACCGCAGACAACCATCCTCCCAGCTCTGAGGTAATTCTGCTAGATTCTAGATGTCTTTATTTATTTGCCTTTCTGTCCTTTATACTCTACAGTCAAATCCCCTGTGATATCTGCTCTGTGTTGTGTGGAGATTAAGTAAGATTTAAAGTGGATTTACTAGGTCAGATTCACATTTTGCATGTAACATCCAAAGTGCTTAGTTAAAACTACCCAGACAGTTTTTAAGTAAATTTATGTTATTTTGATGGCTCGAAAAAGAACGGTTTCAAACATCACAAATCAGCAGGCACTGCCTCACACCTAACAACCGCAGTGGAGCACCAGAGGAGTTGGTCAGCTGGTTTTATCGCTGTACAATGGCTGCTGGAAAAAAGAAGTGTTTTGTTGTTGACTTACCATCCAGAAACCTCTTGCTAGATTCTTGTTGGCTGTGCAGGAGACTCCCCTTCTGCTTTTCAGAAATTTACGGTTGTATAATTACACATCTGTTTTCAGACATCTAAATGTGCGAGTGTAAACGTTGATTTGGAGGCGTGGCCAGTAGTAGCTTATTTGAATTTAAAGTGACAAGACGCCCTAAAACAGCTCATCCTGAAAGGAGCTGAAGATGATCAGAACTGAGCAGACTAAAATCACATTATCTAAGAATGATTTTGTGTAAGAAAATGCAACAAACATGTTTTGTGTAGTGCATAGACTTAATCTAACCTGTTCAATAACCTCTAACCTTTAAATTATTTTAAAATGGGTAAAAACTATTATTTTTTATTTCTAGTTACATACAAAATAAACAACCTTAGATTATAAAGAAGTGCATTTTTATTTTGCCATGATTGTAATGAGTTATGTTTGTATATATTTTCTATCATAGAGTTCCTTATAACTGTCAGAGAAACATAAGCATGTTGGCCTTTGACCCCGATGGAGACGATGTTAGATGCAGATTTGCCTCCAGTGCCTTGTCAGAGTGCGACACCTGCACGACTCCATCTGTCCTCAGCATCTCATCTGTAAGCATCAACAGCTGAACTCATGTCAGATTCATATTATGGGGATAAATATTATTTGGTACAAAATATTTTGTTTATTTTGACTGTTTCCTTTTTTCTTCTCGCAGTCCTCTTGTACTTTGTCATTCAGCTCATCATTCAGCAGCAGCCAAGGTTCATATGTGGTCCAGATGGTGATGGAGGACTTTCCCCTGCAGACCATCACTCTGACCCAAACTGGTGGTTCTCAGGAGCAGAGAACCACCAGTAATGCTATCAGCAAAATACCCATCCAGTTCGTTTTAAAAGGTACAAACGTATATCACTAACTTGCTTTTGTGATGAGGTGGATTTTCAGAAATATAAAAATGTTGTATTTGATAGTAACATCTGGAAGTTACAACTATAAGTAACAGCTTACAGTTGTAGATGCAGATAGTTCTAATCTATCCCATCACTGCTTATAATTATGACTTTTTTCATCACTTGTGTGACCTATGTGATGTGAAAAAAGTAACAACTTAAAGTTGCTACTTTAAGTTGTTACAATACGTTGTTGCAACTTAAAAGTTTTTACTGTAAGTTACTACAACACATAATTTATAGTAACCACTATAATTGCTACTATAAGTTGTTAGTATAACTTGCAACTTATAGTTACTATATAGTTACATCTATAATAATTCTAAGTTGTAACTATAATGCATAGAAGCAACTACAGATTATTTATAATAACTAATATAGCAGTTACTACAAGTTGTCACTATAAGTTGCAGCAACTTATAGTGACAACTTATATTAACTACTATAGAAGATACTATAAGTTGTTACTATAAATTACAACCTGATGTTACTATATAGTGACAACCATAGCAAACATCATAGTTACAACTTATAGCAACAATTTACAGTATAAACTTTAAGTTGTTACTACAACTTATAGTAACAGCTATAAATTGTTACTACAAGTTGTAGATAAAAGTAACAACTTACTAAAAGTCATTTGTAGTAACTATGATTTGTTACTGTGTTTTTTCGACTTTAGCGGAATATTGAAAAAGTTTTGCGCACATTTGTAATGGAAACGTGGATATTACACTTCTTAACTTTGTGTACAGAAATACAACTAAACCTTTACTCATTTTTAACCTGAAATATGTAACTTTTAAATATCATCTTGAGACACTTTGCAAGACATTTACAAGACGTTTATGATCTGAACTAATACATTTAGATGGTGGACTATTATATAAACAGATGAGTCAGTATTTCCTTCAACATGGCTGAGTTTGTGGTTTCCCTTTATTGTTGCAGTGGAGGCTGCAGCACCGTCTTGCACAGAAGGTCAATATCTGCCCAGATTCCTGAGTCCAACTCCAAACAACAGAGCTCAGCTCTACACACCAGTCAGTCAGATCCTGGTGATCACCATCAGTTCACAGGCAACTCAAGCAACGTAAGTAAGAGTAAAATGATTTTAGCTGTAAGTACATCACACCTCCCAATCAGGAATCAGATCTGATCTCTTCTTGAGATAAGTGTTCATGCCTGAGTCAGATGTCTGTCAACAAGTTCAGATTATGACATCAAGAAAAGCAGCTGCTTGAAACTTTGGAAAATATTTCTAACTACTCTCTGTATTTCCTGTTTGTCAAAGATCAACTGAGCTCCTGTTCAGCGGGCCGCACAGCGTAACTAAGAGTTCATTGGGATCAGGAAGCTTCGCTCTGACTTGGACACCATCTGTGGCCGAAGATGGAGAAAGTCACCCCATCTGTTTTGTTATCCAGGCAACGTCAGTATCTAGTCTGATAAACATCACACTGTTCTGAAATGTACAAAAAACTGTTCAGAAACATTTTATTAAGAGACATTAACTTTTCAATGCTCATTGATAGCATGAATATGATATATAAAAGTATTAAAAGCTAAATCATCTATTGCTTCTAGCCCCAGAAATTAAAATGTTTGAGACCTAAATCATTTCTTAAATTCAATTTGATGCAGTAATCAACTCCCAGTTGTTACAACAATCTAATAAGATTTTCTTTAAAGAGGTTTCATGTTAGGTGGGATTTCTTCAGTGCAAATTGTGAAAAATATTATCCAGAGGAAAAACAATGGACAGTGTCCACACTACATATGTAACTTTTAAGCAGCGGATTAATTATTACAAAGCCCTAGGACAAAGAACAACAAAACATTTTATAGACAATTCATTAATTAAGTATTGATATCAATTGTTTATATATCTATGGAGTGCTTTTGTTTAAGACATTGAAACCTATTTTTATTTTTTTCAGTGAATTAATACCATATTTACATTTGAATTTACTTCCACAGTGTCTCCAGTTCTCGGTATCAGTCTGAGCTTCGCTGCATCATTGTAACAGTTGGAAACAGTGAGTTGAATCATTCTTGGGTTTTTCCTTATTGTTTAATTGAACAAGTTATTTTCTTTACTAATTATATTTTTATTAATGTTCTTTTCTCTTCTTAGGTCCACCAACAACTGCAGCTATACCTACAACTACTACAACAACCCAATCCCCAACCACAACTCCCCCTACACCTACTACAACTACCCCTATACCGACTACAACTACCCAATCCCCTACTACAACTACCCCTATACCTATTACAACTACCTCTATACTGACTACAACTACCCAATCCCCTACTACAACTACCCCTATACCTACTACAACTACCCAATCCACAACTACAACTACCCCTATACCTACTACAACTACCCAATCCACAACCACAACTACCCCTCTACCTACTACAACTACCCAATCCACAACTACAACTACCCCTATACCTACTACAACTACCCAATTCACAACTACAACTACCCCTATACCTACTACAACTACCCAATCCACAACTACAACTACCCCTATACCTACTACAACTACCCAATCCACAACCACAACTACCCCTCTACCTACTACAACTACCCAATCCACAACTACAACTACCCCTACACCTACTACAACTACCCCTATACCGACTACAACTACCCAATCCCCTACTACAACTACCCCTATACCTATTACAACTACCTCTATACTGACTACAACTACCCAATCCACAACTACAACTACCCCTATACCTACTACAACTACCCAATTCACAACTACAACTACCCCTATACCTACTACAACTACCCAATCCCCTACTGCAACTACCCATATACCTACTACAACTACCCATATACCTACTACAACTACCCCTATACCGACTACAACTACCCCTATACCGACTACAACTACCCAATCCCCTACTACAACTACCCCCATACCGACTACAACTACCCCTATACCGACTACAACTACCCCTATGCCGACTACAACTACCCAATCCCCAACCACAACAACCCCTGTACCTACTACAACTACCCAATCCACAACTACAACTCCCCCTATACCTACTACAACTACCCAATCCCCTACTACAACTACCCCTATACCTACTACAACTACCCCTATACCGACTACAACTACCCCTATACTGACTACAACAACCCAATCCCCTACTACAACTACCCCTATACCGACTACAACAACCCAATTCCCTACTACAACTACCCCTATACCGACTACAACAACCCAATTCCCTACTACAACTACCCCTATACTGACTACAACTACCCAATCCCCAACCACAAGTACCCCTATACCTACTACAACTACCCCTATACCTACTACAACTACCCCTATACCTACTACAACTACCCCTATACCTACCACAACTACCCAATCCCCAAGTACTACAACTGAATCTCAAATTACAACAACAACCCAACCCTCAACTACAATTACAGCTAAACCAACAGCCCCACCTACAAATACAACACCTGTTTCAGGGCTGTGTAAGTTTGACTAAAGTTCATGTTTTGTCCACCGTAATGCCGAAAATTTTAATAAAACTGGTTTTCATTTTCTGTTCTGTTCTGAATAAAAATATCTCTTTCCTTCTAGATTATGTTGTGGCTCTGAATGGCAAGATCTCCACCAGTTTGTCACTGGAAAATGATCATGAAACCATTGTGAAGCAGGTCAGTAACTTCATGAACTCTAAAGCTCATCATGATCTAATTTGAATCCTGATGACGTTTATTCTGCTGCCTGTTTTGTCTCTTGCTAAAGTGTTTTTAAAATGTCTTAAACTTGAGCAGAAGCAAATCATCACTTATTAAAAACAACTTAGTGCAGATCAGAATGACATAAACACAAATTGAGAACAATTCATAATGTGCCACTGATTTTATCTGAACTGAGCCTTGTGTGTTCCTCTGCAGATTAAAGATGAACTGGTCAGACGAGGACTGCCTCCAACAATGACTGTTCGTCTTCTCAGGGCCGTGACAACAAGTCGCTGAGACCAATCATGTATTTAATACCTGGATGTAACGATGTAACGTTCTCTGAAGTGTCAAGTCATTTGTTCCTTTTATGTTTTGTATTTCCAAATTTCTTTAGGAATTTATTTTTTTTTTTGCAAAATAAACATTTGTTATTGCATGTTAGAATAGTTTATGTAGAAAATATGTTTTAGAAAGGAAAAATATTGATAGAAAAATCTCCACCAAAAAAAGTACAAGCTGAGATTATGAAGTAGAAATCTTTCTGTGAAGCATCAATGGTAACAGTTACACTACTGCTCCACTAGATGGCGAGCTGCTGCTGAAAAGGACAAATTCAATAAACTGTTAACCAGCTAGAAATGTTTATAGATTTATAAATAAATATTATATTATTATATAATAAATATATTAATTCTAAAGCATTATTAAATGAAACCAAGCACGTTTTAGGCTTTACATTGCTCTATGTTGTACATTTCTCTGGGGCAATAACTACACATAAAAAATTAATGTGAAATATTGAAATTCTGACATTTTCAGATTTTGTAAAATTTGTTAAAGCTCAAACGGTGCTTAGGGCATAAAATCAGGAGTTACCAATAACTCTGTTATTAATAAAACTAATAATTCTGATCAATCAAGTCCCACAGAAGAGCTTTAATGTAGCACATAATGTGATTTTATTACCTGAATGTTTATGTACATCTATAAACATACATCTATTCTTTGTCAGTAACTCTGATTTCCATCATGCAGACAGTTTAGTTTCTAATTTCAAGGCAGGTCAAGTATTTTATCTTAAAACTGTTTTGGTTTTACTCATTAGATAAACTCATTAGACAAGGAATCACATCTTGACTATTGAACGTCAGAAGAAATGGATCACCGGAGATTATATCAACACTGACACCTAGTGGTTAATTATATATTTCCTCTTCAATTTACCCTTAACTCATTTTGATGCATATTGTAGAAAAATACTATATATTCTAAAACGAATCACTTTCACACTATTTATCACAAACTTTTATTTGCATTTTGTTCACTGCTGATTAAATTACTTATGTAATCTCTAATCTCTAATACATCTGTTTTTGTTACACCGTCTTGGGTTTACAGTACTGCCTCAATATTTTAAAAAAATATTTATACTCTGTTCTAATATTTATTGTGTTATGGCAAATGATTATGACTCCTAGAAGCAGCCTGACATCTCAGACACAGATACTTAAGACTTGATGTTGTTCAAGAATTGTATTTTGGGCTGAACTTGTTCCAAGTTAATATATTCAAGGATTTTTTTAAATGGTCATGCCACCTTTGCTTGTTTCTGGTACAAAATTTGAACTCAGGTCCCAGATTAATAAATTTAATACACAAATAAAAATAAATAAATAAAACCGTAACCCTCCTGCCTGAGGGGAGCGGCTGGGTGGAGTCCTTCATGATGAGGAGCTCCTGCATCGTGTTGTGTTGAGGTCCGAGGTGGAGGAAAGGCTGCGCTCCACAGTCCTCTGCAGAGAGATGCTCTAAGTAGCAGCTACTGAGCCACAGGGTGATGCAGGTGCAGAGAGTGTTCTCCACCCAGGGGCATTTATAGGGGGCAAAAGTTAGGACAATTATTTTTTCATAGAAATTAAAAAAAATGGAATTCTGTCAATTCCAAAATGAATCATATTGTGCTAACAAATTAAATGTTACCCCTCCCAGACCAAAAAGCTCACATTTGTCCTGAACCCCCTGGATCTGCATGAAATGGTTTGTTCCTGCTTGACGATGTTCAGCAGCAGACAGTGGAAGACAAGAACGACTGTGGCTGTTATATGCTGCTAAATGAAAGATAAAATCAGGTTTAAAAAAAATGGAGAGAGGGAGAGAGAAAAAGGTAAGAGTGTCAATTTGTAACCCAATTCTTCAAGAGGTGGGGTGGTGGTGGTGACATCATCAGCACAGTTAGAGATGAAGCCCAGAACAGAGGAGCTGCTCTGGACTCCTTTGTCCTGTCCAGCTCTCTATGAGGGAGAGCTGGACAGGACAGAGGAGCTGTATTCCTCCAGGTCCAGTTCTCCTTCATAAGTATCTCCCTCTCTGAAAACCTGCCAATCTGTGCTCTGAAAACTGTCCTGCAGCACAGAGGCTGCATCTCTGGGCCACACAGTGACCGTCTTCTTCATTGGTCCCATCAGCATCATCAGCGGATGATATGCTGGCGCCAGCAGGATAGAGATGTGGTCAAAGAGGCCAAGATTGGGGCGAGGAGGAGCTCTGACTGCACCACGAATGTTAGTGTCCACAGAGTCCAGAGTGTTTTCTCCGCCAGTGGGAAAGGTGACATGCTGGTAAAAACCGGGCAGAGTGTCTGTCAGTTTCACCTGGTTAAAGTCCCTGCAACAGCGTAAAACGCCTCATGGTGCTTCATCTGCAGTGAGCTAACGGTGTCATGCAGCTCCTTCGATGCTTTGTTGACCTTTGCACCTGGTGGGATGTAAACAATGGTGGTGAACGCCACAGTAAACTCCAGAGGCAGATCATACGGCCGACATTTCACTGTCATGAGGTTTATAGCCTCAGATCAGCAGCTGTTAGCCAGTCCACAGGTCGTACATCAACCTTCATTCATACAGACAGAATCCTCCTCCCCATGTTTTTCCTGACCGTTGCTCACGGTCCACTTGGAATAACTGAAGACTGTTGATCTTGAAGGCTGAGTCCAGCATGTTGCTGTTATATAAAATGAAAACATGTTAATTCATCATTAATTTAAGATGCAGACACAACACCTGTCATGATTTTTGACTGTTTTGGGTTTTATTTGCCATATATTGCCAGGTTTATTTAATTTCTCTGTTCATTATTGTTACTAATGTGTTGCCATACTAGTTCTTTTCTTTTAGTGTAGTTTCTTGGTTTATTTTAATTTTCTTCCTTATTCATTTATCTCCATTGATCTCCACTTTGGCTCTGCCTCTTCCTGTTTTGTGACATAAGCAAAAAAAATCCCCCAAAAAACAAATAGCGTACTGTGCTTTTCCTTGTCGGACCAGTTTTTTTAAAATAACTTATTTGAATGTGCCTGTAAAATGATCATATCTGTTGCTTCACGCTTTTTATCCATGTCAACATCCATTTGTGAGAAGATCTTTCTCTTTAATTTGACCCTAAACTTAAATGAAACATATCCAACAGAATTGGACCTCAGTAAGTTTTATTTATCCCTGCATGTCTGGAGGTTTTCTGTGCATATTTTTAAACAATTATTCAAAAGTATAAACAACATAAAAATGTCTTTCCATCATGCAGTCCAGGAAGTTGGCAGGTTTATCAGGATCCTGGATTATTTGGGTTTTTACATTTTGATCACTTGTTTTTTTATGCTCTGCTTTTAGTTTTCTGTTTATTCCACACTTACTTAACTTGGTTCAGTCTCCTCTAAAACTGTTTATTTTGTTTTTACCTCACTTTGGTTCATCATTCTTTTGTATTTATTTATTGTGTTTCTCTGTTAGATAATTTGTTTACTCCATTACTTTGTCCTCTCCTGTTTACACTGATCCATGCTGAGGATTTTGTTTGTCTCACTTTATTTCATTAAACGTATAAAATCATCTCTAGTGACTTTCTGCACATTTTTTTTTTTTAACAAGAACTCATTTAAAATATGACAAGGTTCTGTTTGCCCTGAATAAAAAGAACATATTATAATAACAAACTATTCATATTAATATAACTAATAATGCTATTTTTATTAGTTAAGGACAATTTGACAATTTCTATAAGCAATAAGAAAAAAAAAAAACTATATCGGAAAAATATTTGCTTCCAAATCCAGTTCTTTTAATAAACTTCTGGTATTTGGTAAATTTTTGGTTAAACCATGTTTGTTTTTCATTCAGTGGGTAAAGAAACCAGAAATTTTACTCAACAGTAGAAATACTTCACAATAATATTACTCACGTAAAAGTCAAAAGTATAACATAGTAAAAATATTCCTAAAAGTATGTTTTCAACAAAGTTACTTGTAAATGTAAGTAGTTTCTACCAGACCCTGGTTGAAAGGTGGTGTTACGGGTCTGGGCCTCATCAGCTGGTTCCAGGTGTTCTTGGTCTCTGTCTTGTGTTCCTCCTTTACATGTTTAGCTAATCTGCTAATCTGGAGCTCAGAACATTTAACCTGGTCGTCTCCACCTTCTGGGTCGCCTCCAGCGTCCGTTCTGCCTCCTGCTGCCAGGCCTCGGCTCCCTTCCTCTTGCACATTTCAGTTTCTTTGTTTTTGCTTCTCAACACATCCAAGCATTTGCTTTACGCCACTGACATTCACAATCATTGCAGTTTTTGTTAATAAATATTCATTTTCCACACCATAACCACTGCATGTTCTCCTGTTTTTATGACCTTGAGCCAGTCATAACAGGTAGACAAAATGATTTTCTCATATTACAGAGATAAAGAATAAAAGACACATTTAAACTCTAGAAACCTAAATAACATTTTCAAACTAGAACATAATAAATGTTGGGCAAGAGGAGAAATTCAGCTGAGGACATAAAATGAAAGTAAAGGACATCAGTTAGGTGATTTCCTTAAACCTGCAAAAATATGTAAACAAAGAAGGAAGTGTATATTTATAACATCATGCAAAATAATATTTTGCATGATGTTGTTCTACATGTCCATTTTTCATAGAAATGTAGAACAACATGTTCATTGAAATGTCTGTACAAAAAAGGAAAAAGAACTAAAATTACTGAGTTATAAAATCAGAAGAGCAAATTAAATACATAAATATCTTTAATATTGATCATTTAGAGATTCATAGTTAAAAATTGACTGCAGAAGGTTTTCCACCAAACTAAGTAGCAGTTTAACATTAATCTGAAAAAATTGATATAAAAACAAGCAAACAAAAAACATAAGATAGATAATATATCAGATATTATTGGTATAAACTGCAGAGATAAACTGCTGGTCTGCAGCTATTAAAGTTTGTATCTGGTGAAACCAGTGGTGAACTGGTAGAGATCAGCGCTGATCTGTGAACATCTTAAATATTCACTGAAACATAAAAACTGACCAGGAGAGAAAAATAATTAACCTGCTAGTGCTGCAGGATTTAGAAACATGAGATGAAGCAAAAATAGATTCATTATTTTTCAGTTTGCATAGCAAATTTTACCTTCTAGGAAATGTTTTTCTGTTCATTATGAATCAGGTGTCTGACATTTCCTGGTTCATTATGTAAATACATTCCATAAAAAGATTTTCCATGTTCCCAACAGTAAACAGTGAATAAGGAGAGACTGTATAAAGTCGCCTGTTTCTGATGATCTTTGTTTAGTAGAACTGATTCGTTCATCATGTTGCTCTCTGTGCTGCTGCTGCTGATGATGATGATGGTCAGCTGGACAGAAGCTGGTTTTTATGGTGTTGTGTTTACACACACCACTAAAGATCTGCAAGGAAGCAGTTTTACAGTAAGTTCAGATTTTCTGAAGTTTCTTTCATGTCCTTTTTTAAAGTATTTTATCCAACACCTCTTCACCTTAAATCTGCAGGTTTTGCGTCGCTTTAAGTTTGGCCACAGCTCATGTGGAGAGGTTGACCCAATGTGGTGTTGCACTAGTAAGATTGATGAAAGAAGCAGTGAATGGTGTCTGAAAGAGTATACTGACAAGTACACTGATTGGAGTTTAAACAATTACTGGAACTGGTAACTGAATCTCATCATCATACAAAAATATCAAGCATTTTTCAGTTGTTGCCAAGAAGTAACTAAATCTAAAAATCCTACTGAATTAAATCTCTTGTCAGTTTTCTGGTCTCTTGTTCTGTAAATTTTTCTGTGTTTCAGAAACTCTGAGTAACATCAGAAATCTTCCCAATATCTTCTATTAAAGGTGGAATATTGGAACCTGGATAAATAACACAAACAGTGTTTCAAATGCGTATTTTCGGATAACATGGGAGCTGAGAAACCGATCTGACATCAACAGACCAAACTCATCACCACAAACCGGCATCATCCCTGTTATGAGGTAATTCAGTTTTTACATTATGAAAATTAATACCTGAAACGATTAGTGTCTTAGTTGAACATGAAGAATAGTTTGATTCTGTTAATATTTTAAAATTTTTTCTTGTAAAGTCTAACCATGAAGCTTTAATAATTAGAAATAGTTTCCAAATAATATCAAAATGCTGTGAATAGATTTTATCTTTAAAAGAGACCAAAGAGAAACATGGAGCAAAATAAACTAAAACATAATGAATAAAAACACTGAAATACAAATCAATCAAGATTTTATTCCTTCAAAAAATTTTATTGTTACTTAGGACATTTTTAAAACATGGTATTGTACAGTTATACAGAAATTTCGTACTTTTCTTTTAATAAATACAATTCATCGATTACATTAAACTAAAAGAAGATAAGAACAAGGATATATAAAACAAAGTCTCGGTGTGTTAAAAGTTGAGCAGGACCTGGATGACTCCTTACAAGGTTCGGAGCTGTCTTGTTCTTCCAAACAGCTGGTGCTCAGAGCGGATCCCCGCCCTGATGCTCCTTCCTTCCTGCCTCACCTGGAGAACCAGGTCGCCGCTGCTGGGACCTCCGTCCACGGAGGCGCAGGCGATTCTTCTTTGTGGCCGTGTCCTTGTCTCGCCACCTGCAGCTCTGGATGTTTCCCTTCTTGCTGCCGCCACCCGGATCACAGCCAGGGGAGAGGGGGGTGTCTGCCTGCTTACCAGCAAGTTTCTGGAGGTCCAAGTGGTGTCTTTGATGGTGGCGAGGATGAGCCACATCTCCGCGAAGTCCTTTATCTCAATTTTCTGGTGACTCACCCCATAAAGCATTAGCTGCGGTTCAAGGACCTCCCTTGCTGAAGTGTGGGAATTGCAAGGAGCCGACCTTTGCCCACAGGTCCTCAGCAGTGCTGAACTCCCACAGCAGGTGCCTCACTGACTCCGGCGCGCTACAACCGGGTCGGAGGCAGATGGACGAGCATGACGGCTATGACCGGGAGGATCCCATGAGCCACCATCCATGACAGGTCCTGGAGTCTGTTTGGAAGGACGGGATGGCTCACGTTGCGCCAAACTGTGTGGGCGTCTCCAAACTGGAGTCACTGGTTCCCAGTCCTGCACAACAGAAATAATAAAACTGATTAGTTAAAATCCTGCTCTCCTCTCCTTCCAGTTTAAAATGTTCTAAAAATCTTTGTATAAAAGCATATGCTGGTGGGAGATTAAAAGCAGGGGCGCAACTACATATTTTTGAGGTGGATGCAAACATCTCACCCGGCGCCCCCCTCCCCCGGCACCCCCATTCCTGAGATAAACTTGTACAAGTGACCCAAAGAGCCACTTCTGTTATCCTGTGTCTAGAACCGCCTCTGGGCTGCTGGTCTGAGGCATTTTGTTAGCATGTTTTCTATCATTCTTATAGCTTGATAGGAAGCCTGATCCAAACTGGCAACCCATATTAATAAAATGGTGAAATTATATTGTCCACAAAACACTGTATTTATAAAATATATCAATGTTTTTCCTACATTCCTAACAAACGTTTTTAATGTTCACTTCACAATATTTATGTATTTACTATTAATCTATGATAATGATCAGTTTTTTTAAATTGCCATTTATATTATTTTTCGGTGTCCGGAAATGATTGAGGGATGAAGAGACTGATGTCTGGTTCTTTAGGTTCTGACGGGTCTGCGGTTCCTCTCCTGATCCA
>CAEFZY010054397.1:0-11941 GCA_903066815.1 Brachyrhaphis roseni | reverse complement strand
TATATATATATATATATATATGGACTGACTTTCAGTAGAAAAATTAAGTGAAATTATTATTAGTGATCATAAATTTGTTTCCTATAGATTACTGTTATATAGTTTGCAATTGTAGAAATGACTTACTCTCTGTGGACAGAGGATCACCCAGAAAGAATAAAAAAAAAAAAAGCAGGCAATCTTTATGAAAGTGAAAAAAAGTCATCATTGTTCTGAGTAGAACTTTTTAAAATGTTGATTTCCTCACCTCTTTTTTAACAAGGCACTGAAGTCCAGCTCTCCTGAATCGTCTTTACCATCTGTGCTACTGCAGACATCAAAAAGCATCAACAGTATAGCATATGGCTTAATCATTTAGATTCTCCAAAGAACAGAAACTTTCCCCTGCAGATGTTTCCTTCTAATGAAACAACTTTATATTCCATTTGCTTTATGCAAAATTAAAAATGCCTTGTGTGGTTTTGCTCTATCAGAGATGCACACAATGGTTTAGGTGTTGGTTTTGCAGTCACAAGTCTCTTCCAATTTAAAGGTTTGAAAAGGCTTCAGAAGAATGACAAAGTATAGAGTACGCTTTTAAACTTTTACCAGTCTGGATAAGTATGGCAAAGAATGAAATAACATATAGCAACTTGTTTGAACTTCAGTGGGAAACATTTTCCTCCTGAAGACTGAACCAAGTGCCAAGCTCAATGTATTGATTCCTGGGTTAATATAAATATAATGATCCATTTCTTCAAGAGTGAATTTTAGCTGTGATATTTCAAAATAACAATACGATAGGACAGTTAGAGTGGCAAAAACATGTACAGCCTTCTTATCTTAAAGACGAAACTAAAACAACAAAACCCTTAAACACTAGTTTTCTCAACATTGGTTCAAAATGAGGTCATGTTACCTCAAGATAATTAAAAACCATGACATTTTTATTAAAGTTTGAGATACAGTTATCTTGATAAAATGAGATTTTGAAATTTCATATAATTAACAAGATGAAAAACTAAATATTTAAATGAATGAGGAGCAATTGCCAAATTAAAGGTATCTGTGTTTTAAGATAATAGTATGATGAAAACTGTTTCCATGAGCAAATGAAGTTGGCGTTCTCAGTGTTGTGTGATAATGAAACTTTCTGTGTGACAACTCCAGATAATTGAATAAATGAACTGCGGTAACAACAAAAAAGCATTAAATTGTTTTATGCCATGTTATTGTGATAGGAAAACTATTGTCAGGACAAAACAAGCTTGGTGTTTTATCTTGAGGTAACTGAACTGTTATAATGACAAAAAACCTAAGATGTAGCTATCTCAATTTAATAAGCTCATGAGAAAGGAGGTCAAGGAAAGATAAGAATCTTATCACTGCTAAATAAGCTTGAGATATGAATATTTCTATATCACAAGATATTAAATATGAAACATGATCTAAACAAGACAACCTTGAAATATTGCTATCTTACATGCATGCTGTTTGGGTTTATAAATGGGCTTTTCTGCACAAACTTGGAGCCTTTAAAATGAGTTGGTAAACAACTGGAATTTAGAAATGGAAAATGTGCAGGAACCCTGTCTTTACTCATCAGCATCAGCTGCTAACAACTCATGATTTGGTCATGTCTTGCAGTAGGTGATTGTTCCTTTGGGAGGTCACATGGTACCTAGCGAAGAAAGGAAAAAAAGTGGTAGGGAGAAAAACATGACAAAGACGCGATATGTAGCAAGACCTTCTACATATCCTAAAAGCACAAAACCATCTCACCAAGCTGCAGCCATAATCCAAGCAATGACAGAACAAAACAGTCGTGAAGCAAAGCAGGCAACCGTAGCGTGTGTTTGTTTCTTATCAGTGGGATGAAAGATAAAAACAGGGGCATAGACGAGATAATCTCCAACCTCTAATTCAACAGCATGTGAAGGTGAGTCTCTGCTCTGTGTGGTGAAGTTACAACACACTGTAGCTGCACTTCCTCTGTGAGGCAACCCCCCGCCCCCAGGAGGTGGTCTGCTGCTGAAAAGCCTGAATGTATTAGCACATCCTGCACTTTCAGTACAATAACACCACCGTCAAATCTCACTCAGCCACATGGCTGCTTGGGCAGCTGGCTCGGCTGTTTTGATTGAGACTCAGGAGGGGATCAGAAGAAGCTGACATATGCTGCTGCAAGCTATTTAATGGTTGGAACACCAAATCGTGAAGTTAAAGGTTAACACCATGTTAATTTTGGTATTTAACTTCTAGGTTTAGCTCTCTGTTGATCTTCCTCCTGTGGTCAGTCTCAAAACTCGGTCAACTGGCGGCTGTGAAATCCAAAACACTGGATTGTTTGGCTTGAACGCAGAGAATAATCAGTCTGTGAAAGAGAGTGAAAGCCTCTATTCCTGATGCAGATTTTTCTGTTTTTAAACAATCCAAGTCTTTAGAATTTGACAACGAGCCTCCATGGTTGCACCAAATCTCTACTACCTTGTTGCTGTTCCACTTCTCTTCTTACTGCCTTCACTCCTGATAAGTTAGCATTTTTCACAGTTATTTACCACACATGCTATGATATTAATCCAATGCATTTTTATACTCAGTACTTGCACTGCTTAATATAAATTTTTTACTGCTAGGCTTTGATTTCAAGTACAGCTACAAAGTCATGGAAGAAGCTATTCCTTCTAGAACCAATGTAAGGGCTTTTTGATACTGAAATAGTTTCTGGTTAGACAACCATAATATTGGTTATTTTCTTAAAAACAAATTTCATTTTTCCTTTAAAATTAAGTTTTTAAAGAAAACTTCATTTTCTTTAAAATCAGTGTTACTCTTCAAGCCAAAACTCTTCTTTTTCTCTTGCATCGAATAATACATTGATAAGGCAGCATAACATCAGTAGTAGGAATTAACCTCTAAGATATTTTGTGTTTGACTTTAAAGTTTATGATTTTTCAAATTAGAATTAAAATATCAAATGATTTTTTTCAAACAACATTAGAACACAATATTAGCTCAAATTCAGCAAAAAATCAGCAGATCCTTAATTCAAGCTATATAATTTGATATAAATAAAAACTTTTTATGTACTCTGAGTCACTTACGTGCGTCTAAAAGCTGCTCTTATATCCAGACCTTCAGGAGCTCGGGCCTCTGAAACAAGAGCAGACCCCAAACTGATCAGTTGTCCTGAAACATCTTTAATTATAATGCTTCGAAAGCAAAGCATACGCAACACTCACCATGTACGGCAAGGTCAAAATTGCAGCTGTCAAACTTGTCCTTGGATGAAACTTCACATCTGTAACCTCCAGCAAAGTTAGGCTTAGCAGCAATGATTTGCATCTCGAATGTGTAAACCTGGAATGACAGATAATGACGATACAAGGTTCAAGAACACAAATACTGAACTATATCACTCAACAAAACAACCAAAAACTTTGCTTTTTTAATACAGAGAGTCCCATATGCAGTTCAATATGTGATTAGCGCGTGTCTGAAGAAAGAGCTTTCCTAACTTTGGCAAAAAAAAAAAAAGTACAGAATTTACAAATATGTTTCCTCTAATAGTTGTACAAATGTTAACAATTGCAACCAATCAACACTAAAATGAAGAACAATCAACATGTTTCTTAGTATTCCTTCTGTTTACCTTGGTGTTGCGGTCGAACGTTTCCTTCAGCTGCAGGTGTTTTCCACTCTTGCTGGCCAAGTCCATCCACTTCCCTTTGAACCATTTCACGCTGGGTTTCTTCAGAAGTGATTCAGCATTTACTTTAGCCACAAACGTGATATTTTCACCTTCGTACAAGAAATACACATGCAGCAATGATGAAGTTCTGAAAGTTAGCAGCATTGTTGCATTTAAAAAGAAAAATATTTCTACTTATAGTAATGTGTTCTGTCATTTCTTAATGCTGCTTCAAACAGCTGGGTGAAGATGTGGAAATGAAAAGAAGAGGGAATGAAAAATAATGAGAAGTTTGAGTTCATATTATGTTGTATTGTTTTTCAACAAATTAGAAATACAATGGTCTGTTTTTCTTACAGTAATTTACCTTAGCATGTCTGATTCAGTAACTGGACTGAAATACTGGCAATACTGTAATGAGAGACCAGCATCTGTCTATTTCTTCTATTTCTGTTTTTCTTCATCCATATTGAACCTTTTCTACTTGGTAAAACTAAAAACACGATGCATTGAATTATGATTTCCTTCGAAACAATGTCTGGTACATCAAATCCACTCACCCACAGTGACTTCTCCACACTGAGGTTTCTCTGTAAAGAGTCCAGTCAAGTCCTGTCTGGTGTCTGGAGGATGCGCATCTAAAGAAAAATACAATCCAAGCCAAGGTCAAGTTACTTAAAACAAAGTGAAAGGAAGTTAAAAATAAACAAACTGCATAACAAAGATCTGCATTTAATGTCGGCTAATCCAGTCTATATTTTAAGAATCTGTTACAGATGTTAAAGTTGCTGAAAATAAACAGTTAATAAATTAGTTTTGTTTTCTTATATATATATATAAGCACACACTATTTTTGCACTCAAATGTGAAGAAAATCTCTTACATAGAAATCTGAAAAAGTATGAAATGTTTCAATGTAAAATGCAATGGAAGCCTGATGATGGTACACAGTAACTTACCCTCAGCTGGGTGAGCATCTGGTGTTGGAGCAGAGGTTTCTCCCTGCGTGGAAGCTGCAGGAGGTGGAACCGAAGCCTGGTCAGCTTTCCCAGGTTCACCAGTAGGGGCCTCAGCTGGAACCTCTGTGTTGATTATAGTTTTGGTGGCATCAAAAGCACACACAAGAGATACAAAGCAGTGAAAGTAAACATTCTGCCTGGGAAGTTAGTATTTATTTGGAAAATATGCCAAATTCTAAATATTTCTTTTGTCTTATCATATCTAAGTGGCAGGCTAACTTTTCCACATGTTATCAGTGGCCTCTCATGACAGTGCGCAGGGCCTGTTGAGTGGGGGTTACTCATGAGGAAATAATGTGCTGGTGTCGGGGTCCAGGTTCACCATGATGGAAGAGTGAGCGTGGCGGCAGTGCGGACAGTGGACAGCTGCTGCCATTTAGCTGGTTTTCTTCAAAACATTTGCGTTCACATTATAAAATATAAACATCCTAAGTACGTCACAGTGACAGTCCACTGGTGCAATGTTAGTCAGTGACACTACACAGCAAATTCACAGTGTTTATTCAACACTTGCTTAGTCTAATTCAACGATTAGGAAGTGAACCTGCGATGCCGCGTCGAGGAGTAAGGCCTCCATATGTCGGTTGTGCTTAACCCCTGCGCCACCACAGCACACCCTGCCAGTAGTGTTTTAAAATTCAGATTTCTATGTTGATCTATATTTAACACTTCTGTGTTAGATTAACACATTCATAGTGTTAACTTTTGACATTACACACTAGTGTTAGGTAAATCAACCCTGATGTGTGCTAAGTTTCAACTGCTGAGAGTCTTGATTCAACTCTTATCACAAATAACACTTTCAAAAGTGTTACTTTAACACAATCAAGAGTGGACATTCAACCCAATATAGACATTCAACTCCATAGGACTTGAAATAATACTTCCAAATTTGCTGTGTAAGCAAAATCTGGGAAAATGCAGTGCTAATATCCTGGAAGAAACGAAACACAATTGGTACTCGTAAAAGGACTGTTTGGTACGTTTAAGGAATTTGTAAACAAATGGGAAAATAGACCCCTTAGGAGCATTTTCTCAAACCACAGATATTTTAATGATCAACAGAGTAACGTGAAGTAAACACTCAATCATTAGTTTATTACTTTCATCTGGAGGAAAAAGCTATTATTACTTGCACATCTGGTTTCTTCACTTTGAAATTTGTGTTTTTATGTACAACAAGGATAATCAACTATTTAACAACTTGTGGAGTGTTAAAGAAGCACTGTTTTAACTTTAGGCCTAAATTGTTTCTCAAAATTGCAAATGGTTTCATTATGGCGTAAAGCAAAGCGCCTATTTTGAATGTTTTAGTTGTTCCGACAGGTGAGTGCTGCTCAATTTTTTACCTACGGTAGTTATAAACCCAGTCTTTAAGCTACCTTTTTTTTTATTTAGAAAATTCACAGCTTTCACTCTGATCAAATCTTGGCTTTTAATTTATTGGTTGAAAAGCTTTAGTGGAGGAAAAAGTTAATTTCTCAACATGTTCTACTAACTCTTCAAAAGCCATCAACGACAAAAAAAACATTTCAGGCTGTTTCAGAGATCTGATCAGAGGATGTAGAATCATGGTAACATCAAGCGCATGCAGTGCATCAAGTGTTTACTGCCTCAGTGGTTTTCTAAATTGAGTGCTGTGCTTTGTGCTCGGTGACGACTACACGAGCTGTGGATGAGTGATCAGAGCCCTCAAATGCACAGCTGCAGCATCAAAGTCTCCCACCTGGCTTTGATACGACCCGCAGCTCAAACTTGACCTTTGAACCACCAGCAATCACAGCATAGACATTGGCATCTTCCATGGTGATGTCTTTTATGGTGAGGGAGTGCTTGTTTCCAGCGGCTGAGATCGCATATTTATTGCCGCTGGCAATGTCCTTTGAGTTGCACTGCCATTTTACTTTAGCTTCAGACTTCTCTGTCTCGGCTTCAAAAACCACACAGGAGCCTTCCTCTGCTCCCTGAGTCTTTGGTTTCTTGGCAAATGCTGAAACTAAAAACATTGGAGTCAATGTAAACAAATGAAGCTACACTCTGAAGCGTAAAACAGTGAGTGTGATCCTTTTGATCAGGGAACTCAGTTCTTCGTTCTTTTGCTGAGTGGTGATTAATCAATCATAGTATCAATGCCATGGAGCTTCCTCTTATGTTGATCTCTTTTCGCAGGGGGAAAAGCTGAGATTAAAAGCTTCAGAGCCATCATAGGAGCTAATAAACAAAAGGCCTCATTGTAAACAACAGAATGAAAAATTTGCATGTATAGTTGTTCAAAACAATACATCAATGTTCCGTCCTATGAAAGTGACCCAAATCTGCCTGCACTCTTTAGGGTTTATTTTGGGTTGCACATACTTAAAAACATGTGCATGATCTGCAAAGTAGGATTCTGTCTCTTGGGGCTACAAGAACAAAATTCTCTCTGCTCTTGCTGCCTTGCTCATGTTGTAACAATGTCCACTCCTAATTTCATTTTGTTTTTATGGTCCTGGTTTAGACATTCTTACAGCTTGGTCTCAAAATATCACATGGATAGAACTTCTCTTTATTCTTGTGTGGTGTTCAACAAAAGGGCGTTGTTGATGCAATAAATTTGGTCTTTCTGAAGAATGAAATGAAACGTCCATCTTATTTTTCTTGCCATTTCTGCACTTACTTACATCTGCCATCTTTTGTCTTAAATTTCTCTCTAGATTTATTGCAGCATTTCTCTTTGTCAGATTTCTACATTGTTGTTATCTTTGCCTGTGTAGTGTTAGTTTCATGTCCAATTTAGTGACCTGTTTTCAGAGTAGTTCCTCCTTATTTATTTCTATTTAAAAGATCTCATTCTTGCACATACACCCACACATGTATAAGCCTTCTTGATTTCCATCCCACGTTTCAGAAATCCAACTATTGCAACACAAGCAGCAGAAAAACCGGATGCTTTATTCTAACTCTCTCAAAGAAGATGTGAACACTTTTAAAAGGAAATACACAAGAATGATGCCCCTGAAATCACAGATGATATTAAAAAAGAAATGCAGTTGATGTTAAATTATGATGACAATTTTTCAGATTGAAGGTGAAAATAAGGCTGTCCCTTAAGTCTAAAATACTTTTGATTGTGAGTCATAAATCAAAATAGGAAGCTCTGGAATATCAGAAACACAATATGTTCAAAAACTGATGTTTTTGGCAAGGCTAAGTGTCTTTAGCGACCTACAGAAAGAATGATACCCTGACCATGATATTTCCTTGTAAAGGTCTTCTCACTGTGCCTGCGTAATACGCCATCTGTTAAAGTTCCTGCTTTGTCCCTGTTTGGAAAAGTTGTTGCTGGCAAACAGTTGTCGTCTTTAAAAGGGGTCTAAAAATAGTGCGACTGAAAGCTCTGACGGTGGAGGTGTTTAACACACAGCATGGTGTGCCTGGAATCCTGAGCTGCATGTATGTGTTACATAGATACAGATGCTATTTACAGATTTAAATGTGGGACAATTCAGCATAGGAGTACAACGTGGAACTAACAATAAATACAAAAATCAAAATTAAATCAGACAAACAAATTAAAAATAATAATAATAAAATACAACTGTATAAGATAGTCATTTTCCAGCAAGGCATATTAAAACAGTAATTATTTTTGATGGATTCCAGTCTTCACAACATATTAGAAGGGTATTATCTTCTAAAAAGTAGGGACCAATGGATGAATGGATGATTAGGTGGATCTTTCTGCAATAGCGTCGTTCAAACCACTACACATCATAGTGTAGTCTTTTATTTTTCAAAATATCTCCAACCTGACAAGTGTCAGAAATTTCACATGCTTGCTTAAAGGCATCTTATAAACTGTGCAATAATGGCTTTGGATTGTACAACACACCACATTTCCTCTCCATATTTGAGGTTACTTGCGTCATATGTTCTCCCTGTGTCGCTGTTTTGTTACTCGCATGTCACGTAGAAAGCCACACTTCTTAAGAAGCCTCTACACAACACATGTTCAAGGATGTCTAGTTTGGTTTCCACAAGGCTTGTCAAAGTACTTTCCACCGCATGTTATCTTTCCATGAATTTCATTGTAGAGTTGGAATTGTAATGCACTTTGACCAGGCATTTTTAAAGCCATTTATGTTTATTAACTTGCAATGAGACCTCATCATATGCAGAATAATTCCCTATTTTTCATATTTGAAGAGGGGGGATTTTAGTATTTTTTTCTAAAAGATATACACAGTGGAAAAATAATTTCAGATTAACATAAAATAGTCATGTTTTAAAGAATCTGCATTCATTTTAAATTCATACAGTTTTTGATTTTGCAAATATAATAAATGCTTTAGTAGTCCTCAGCTGTGTTTTGAATTATCCCTGTTCAGAGTTAAATAAATGATGCATGGCATTTAATAACTCTTTATTAAGGACTAGAGGACTAGAAAGTACTTTTCACTATGTTTGGTCAGTCTTCCACCCATTCACATGCTGAAGGTCAGCTACTACAAGTAGCCACAGCTGCCCTGGGGCAATCTGAAAGAAACGAAGCGGTCACAATGACAGAGACACAGAGAGTGGGGGTTCGAACCGGCATCTTTACCCAGCCAATGTTTATAATCATATTTTCTTATAGGAATTACATTGGGTACAACATGGGAACCATAATAACAGTTGACTGGACAATGAAGCTAAAGTTAAAATATCAGTATGTCCCCTAAGTTTGTAAATGTGGGTGTATTTCTTTAGCATAACAGAAGCTGAATGAATATTGTTTTAAAAAAATAAAAACAGGTGGATTCTTTATTTAGCTTTGCTTGTCAAATGATTTCTGCATCACACAGACCGCAGGGTGTTAATAACAGCTATTAGTATAACTACAGGCTCAAGATGATCCAAACAGTTTCTGTGCTGCTCAAATCCTTCACACTGCAGGTCTTACCACACACAAGTGAGCCATTTGGACACCACTGTGCCATCCGATAGCACAAACAAGCAGCTCATCCTCACTCTCAAAGGGGGAACTGTGGCTATCATTTGTCAGGCTGGAATCCTGTTGGGAATTTTGGCTCTGGATCATTTTGTGTATGCAGCCGTGTCAGAAATGTGACATGTGTAGAGCAAAGCCTCCACCTGGGGGCGCGTTGACAAGAGTTCCTGAAGTGACCGAGTTGTTTCCTGCTGAAAGCACTTTGAACATGGCGTACATTATTGCACCTGGTGTGCTTCTTTTGGCTCCCACCTGAGCATTGTAAAATCTTAAAGCCAGCAGTATGAATTATGAAACAAAGAAACAAATGTAATTATAATGTAGAAGTTACAGCTGTTGTTAACTCTGTATATTGTCAGTGACTTTAAGTTTGAACTCATGTCAAGCTTTTATTTTTTACTTATTACTTATATTTGTCTCATTCTTTATCCAATTCATACAAATACATTTTAAATTTTCAGTGCATTGAAATAGTTTTCCTTTTTTTGTTTAATTTCCTAAAAAAACCATACATTTGGTGTTACTGTGACAATAGCAGATGTAATGTGAGGTAAGACATTAAGTTATCGTAAGTTGAGTGTCTCATTAAGAGGCTAAATGAAGAAACATACCTGGTTTTTTGGCCGGTTCTGGCATTCTGAGCGATATCCTCTCTCTTCTGCAGTGCTACTCAGTTTGCTCCCAGGGACAAGCCTCAGCCTTTAATAGTGGTCTTGTTTCCAAACCCAGCCCACTCCTTCAGCCATTTTCCACCTCAGACCTAACAGAGTATGAAGAAAAAAAAACAAAAAACAACACCCACTGTTTCTCCATCAGAGCAGTGACCTGGCTCCCACCACCCAACCCTGGTCATGTCTGACCTTGAGCTATATTTCGACTATCCTTTCCGCACCACCTCAGCTGAATGATAGGCCTTGAGAGTGTGAGGAAGGGACGTAACACAGGGGATATAATTAGAACAAAGAATTTAAGAGAAGGTTTTGTGCTGCACCCTGTCACCATCTACCTCTGGCAAGGAGGCTTGGAAGGTGGTCTTTTGATTCTTTTTGCCTGCGGATTATGTCTAAAACTTTAGCTACAAATTGAACAAGTATTTGATGGTGAAACGCTATTCTGCTACAGAGGTGGGTAAAGATCTTCTGACAAGACAAGAGGTGTAAGCAGTACACAAAAATCATGTACCTCAGTTCAGTCATGGATAAGTAAGTTCAGTATGTTTCAATAATGAAAAACAAACAAAAAATATATAAATATTGTCTTAACAATGTACATTATATTCAAGTATTTCAAAAAGGGGTAAAATTTGGATCGAAGAGGAAATAAGCAAAGTATATATAGTAGGATTATTCAATACAACAATAAATCATTTAAAATGGACAATGTTGTAGTCTATGAATTCATTAATTCTTGCCGAACTTTGATTTAAGAAATTTACTTTTTTTGAGATTTTTTCTTAAATTCATTGTACTTGAACGCACCACAAAAGCGCAGCTGCTGTGGAAATCCCTGTTATAACAGTGACTCCTTTGACAGTAGTGATGTGTTGTCGTACATTTGTTGCTCCTGAAACCTCTCAAGACATTAGGAGGAGATTAAATGCTACAGGAAGCTGGACTCGGACTTTTGTCGGGTTTTCTGTATCAGTGATATTAACATTCATTTAAATGTCAGTTTATGTTAATCCTATATGAAACAATTTACCTTTGTCCATCATTTCTAAATAAGAAACATTAATGTTATGGCATTCTTTAGTCGTAGAAAACAATGCTGTGATCCTTCTGTATATGTTCATGCTAGTTTTTGTTGTGGCATCAATGCTTTTGTGGGGAAAAAAAGGAAACTATTATTTCTAAGCATGGATTTTTTTGCACTTCAAATAAATATCCTCCAAATAGAAATAATTAAAAAAAATATTTGTGAGACATGATGCTAATAAATGAAAACATCAACTCATCTTAAGACTTTATACATGTTTTTTTTTTTTCATATAATCAATAAATATGGATTGTTTTTTGTATTTTATTGTTTTTCATTTTTAAAGGCCATTCAGAGTTTTTTTCTTGGAGCTTTGGCTGGTTTATTGCACAGTGAATTTCTGAAATTAATAGTTTTTGTTAGTTGTGTCCAGTGATGGCATAGTTACTTTGAAAAAGTAACTTTAATCAGATTACTGATTACTTCTTGAAAAAGTAACTTAGTTAGATTACTGATTACTTGATTTGGAAAGTAACTAAGTTACATTAAAAGTAACTTTTTAGTTACTTTCAGTAGCTGCTAACAACA
>CAEFZY010054387.1:0-14603 GCA_903066815.1 Brachyrhaphis roseni | reverse complement strand
TCTACACAAGGAGGAGGTAATTTAGCCATTTCATTCCAGTGTTTTGTACCTGTGGCACATCTAAAAACTGCAGGACAGCGGCCCTAGAGGACTGGAGTTTGACACCTGTGAGTGAATGCAAGATTTCCAACGCATGTGAAGTGGAAGATCTGACATACATACCAGAGCTGACAGGATGGGCAGGAAGACGGTAAGAGTTGCTGGGTTGGAGGCGAACTCTGTGACCGCAGACACCAGGAGGCAGGCCAGCAGGGTGACAGCCCAGGGCGGAAGGCCACTCATGGGCTCCAGCTGCCTGCCGATCCACACCGACAGGCCCGACACCTGCAGGTACGGTTTATTAATCCCACAAATACAAATCTGACCAATCGGGAACAAAATTTAACGAAAACACCAGGCTGACCAACAGGCAGAACTACGTGATTTCTTTGGGAAGAGTTTGCACATGTTGTTGTTTTACCACATCAACATAGAGGTGTGGGTTTTACCTTGCAGCCAGCCGCGAGCGCGTATCCTCCTCCGACCAGGATCACGATCTCCCACGGCATCAGTCTCTGGAAATCTTTCCAAGTGATCATGGGGGCGAGAGGGTCAGGATCTGAACTGTCTCCTGAAGGTAAAAACCCCCCCAAAACAAAACACAACTGAAAGCTGATTACCTTGTTTGTTATTTGGACTTATTTGTGTAATTCCTTGCTGTATATTCTTTAGGAAATTCTTGTTAAGTTTTACTGCATGATTTACAACTGGTAAAATAATTAAATAATGTGTTTTTGCTGTTCCACGGGAACCGACCTGAGTTACTGCAGCTGGATGAAGATGATGAGAAGGGCCGCCTGGCAGGGATGAGGAAGAGCAGGAAGCCCAGGAGGACGGACACGGTTGCGTCGGTCCTGTAGCCCTTCCTGGAGACAAAGACAAAACAAAAATCCATCGTATCCCGCAACGGCGCCAATTGGATCATTTTTGCCGCGGAGGGCGGGGGCCGCTGAGTACCACCACAGAGGAGCGTCTGCGACGTCCGGAGCCGCTTACTTCTCAAAGAGCGACGTCCAGCCGGGCACGAAGCCGGGCTCTCTGGTGAACCACAGCAGAGTCATCAGGATGAAGAAAATCCCCGTCACCACCTCGGGGTAGCTGCAACGCCACCACAAAAAGCACGTCAGCAGCTGTCGCACCAGTGGGCGTCGCAGCCGCGTCTGGGTGCGACCGCAGACAAGATGCAAAAGTTTTAACTCCTCCATTTCTAAATTAGTCACTGTCACAACTGGAAAATTGACTAAATATCTCGTTTGATGTGAAAGAAATGTTTCCATTGCAGTTTTGCTAAATAATAATAATAATAAACAAACAAACAAAAAAACACCTCATCCTTTTTAATCATAAAACAAGTGTTTTTTTTTAATTGGCGTGTTTCTATTACGTGAATTTATTTATTTAAAAATGTCAAATCACATGATTATGTGGGTAATGGAAACAGCTAGTGAGAAAAAAATATATTTTTATTCAGTAAATCAATTGAAAATCCATCTGTGTCGATGCGTCACTTAAGAAATAAAATCCCAATAAAAACACAGAAGCCACAGCAGTTTTCCAGTGACACGAGCCTCTCCAGTCACCTGATGGGGCCCAGCTTGGCGTACTCCTCCTGGATCCGTTGCTCAGACATCATTTCTCTCCTAGTTTTGCGTTTCTTGCTCAGCGAACACGTCTCTCTGAAGCTGAGCACAGAGACGGCAACAACCTGAGTTACACACCAACGGATTACCGTAATGATAAGATGCGAGCGTGAGCAACACTAATAATCACACACCTGGATGTGCGTGACCGCGAGCAGAAAAAAAAAAGAAGTGTGCTTACTTGCAGCCGAGGAAGAGGAAGTGCAGCCAGAGCCAGGTGAGGACCAGCATGATGATGGCTATGGGGAAGCTGAAGATGAACCAGGTGCCGAAGTTGATCACCTTCGCCTCCGGATAGCGACTGGACAGAGAGACGGGGAGGGAACTTGTAGCGTTTTGAAAGGACAGATGAGGACAAGCAGGTGTGTCGCATTTCAGCTGATATGAATGAAAAACAACAATCGAACCCCGAACCGTTTCCAAACCGCGTCACGGCCTCAGGCCTGCTGTGGATGACGGCTGTTTGTCTCACAAATCTGAGCACCAACAGGTGGAGTCGGTGTGAGTCACTGAAAACCCGCAGACTCAACCGGATTTATTTCACTGAAACCAAAACTTCAGTCGGGTTCAAACAAATTTGGTTCTGTCAAGTGTCTATGAGCGGTAGCTATGCTACCTGCGGTTAATAATGTTTTTAGCGTCTTCGCTTACAGTCAAGTCAAGGACAAAAGTGGTCTTAAAATAGGGCCGGGACTATTTTGATTAATTAATTAGTAGATTTTAATGGGCTAAAAATTTTAGCATAGATTATTTTTGTTTTTATGCACACAAAAGTGTATTCGCATGTTTCTTGTACATCCGTAAATCTGACGCACAAACGACATCCGCTAATAGCGAGAGACGTTTCCCTCGGTCCACTGTGGCTGAAGGTTTGCTTCTAAAAACATGATTGGATGCTAAAAAAAAAACCTTCTGTTGCGCTAAAGGGATTTAGCCTAGCAGTGAAGATATTAGCACCTCAATGCTAAACATGTAGCCAGCACAGACATCCAAAACGCCAGGAATGTCCAAAGTCCACATTCCTAAAGAAGTTCCATGAATGGTCAGGAGTTCCTGAAACACTTCCTGACCGTCACTTTGCACCAATCAGATGGCTCAAGAACCGAAATAGAAGATTAAAATCAAGATCTCACTGGTTGAGCTCATTTATTCAATAAATCAACTGCAAAAAAGGCTTTTTGAACTGAAAATGTTACTTATTTTGTTTGGTGGAAGCTTGTTTTTCCAGTGAATCAAGACGAGAGATATCCTCACAATCTGAACCTTTGGAAGATAAAGAGTGTCTGAATACGACTAACTCAATAAAGTTTTAGTTTAAGCATTTCTGCAACCACGTCATTTACTTATATTTTGGGTCACAGAAAACGGGACTTGCATACTTTTGAGAGCAACTGCACTCTCTACGCATCCATCACGAGTCTTGTTTTTAGCAAAGAGTTAACTTTCTCAAAAGATTCCCGTTCCCGGAAATATACTCTTAGGATTACCTCTGCCACACACACACACACACGCACACACACCCCCAAACCCAACTGCGTGGAGAATAAAAAGCATGACCTTTGCCCACTGAGCTGTGACATGAAGGAGGCCATTCTGTGGGGCTTAAAAACACAGGCTGGAGAAAATCGGCTCTATTAGGACTGTACAGGCTGATTAGTTTGATTTAAGACCCTTCAAGGCCCCCGGGATCTGATTTCACACAGAGTGTTAACTCACAGCAGTGTGGTTGCCAAAACTAGCCGCACATGTGTTCGAAACCAAATGGAAAGATGGCGGCTCTGGTCATTATGAGCTGCCGTTACTGTAATAGCTTCTATGTTTGTTTAGCTTCCATGTTGTTTGAAATATAAAGAAATTTTGAATGAAAATCTGTTGACATCAGAATAATAAAAAAAATTATCATTTTGCTCTCTCAACAGAATGAATTAGATAGAAAAAAAAACATTTACCTAAAAAAAGTCTTATAATTCATACTTTTAAAAAAAATACTGATTTAAATTTTTTTTAAGTCTTACAAAGTTTTCTGTTAAATCCCTGTCACGCCTCGCCCAAAATACTGCAGCGAGTACACAACAACAATTACTTTACTCTCTGTTTAATTCAGCTAATCATTATCTTTATATTGATTTTTTTTTATTTCCAGCTGTTTATTTGATCCTCTTATATTTAAAAATTAACTAATGAGGCTATAAAGGTGAGGAAAGAAACAGCAGAATACCGTGAATTCCACCCAATTGCTCGTATCGAAGAAAATTAATGCTCATTTTCAGGGTTTTTTTTTCCACATAAAGCTCAAATGTTGATTTCTGAAACCTCCACTTGCTGGCAGACAGTGGTCAAGGGTTCTTTTAGCCTCTGAATAGGAAGCTGTAAACAGAACGTGGACGTACGTGTTGAACTGCTCGGCGAAGATGAGGTTGGTGGACGTCCCGGTGATGGTGATCAGTCCTCCGATGGTCGCTGCGTAGGTGATGCTGAGCGACAGGCATTTGCAGATCATGTGGTCCCTCTTCGTGGGGTACTGGGAGTCTCTTCTGGCTCTCACTCGTTTCACGTTTGGGATCTCTATGGCAACCTAAAGAGGAATCACAGGAACGCTTCGACTGAATTCAGCACTACAGCTTGCGGGGAGCAGCTGAGAGAAAGTTTAAAGCGACGGCGTTTTGTCTTCGACCTGCGGTAGGTGTCCGTTGGTTTGTCGAACAAAAGTCTTGTTCAAGACGGGCTGAAGACCGAAACCGTTCAGCTCACTCGCCTCACCCTAAGGGGCAAAAGGAGAAAGACAGATTTGACCAATTTATGTTTATCATTATTTGCATCTTTTTATCCATTGACCATTTCACATTTCCCATGTTTTGTCAAATTACAACCACAAACTTTACGAGACAGGTGAACACAAAGGTCATTGGGAGGTGAAAGGTAGGTGGTTTGTAAATTCGCATTCTAATAAAAGACTGGAGTGTATTTGCACTCAGTCACCTTTGCCCTAAAACCCCAAAATAAAATCCGGGTCAGCCTATGGACAGAAGTCGCCTCATTAACAGATGGAGTGTATCTGTGTGTGTTTTATAAGAAAATTTAGTGAACAAAAACTTATGTGTCACAATAAAAAAATGTTTTTTTGTTGTTTTTTTTTAAATCAATCTTTACCGTGAAATATGGCTGGTGGCAACATCACACTGTATGGAGAGATTAACTTAAATAGACAATTGCTGGTTGTATACAATATATATATATATTTTTTTCTAAAGTTTTACCTTGAGGGCCAGAGCCGGCCCAAGGAGCAAGCAAACTAAGCTGCTGCTTAGGGCGTCCCATAAATGCTTGAATTCTAACACAAACTATAGATCTAAAATTCTTAGATTTGTTTATTGAGAATGGGAATACTGTTAGAATTGATTTGATGCTTTCAGCATAGATACTGCATATATATATATAAAAGTTTGACATTTTACCGTAAGAATTAAAGGAATTGGGAAGTTTGCTTTGCAAAAATGAAAAATCATTTTTGTTGTTAAATTCTTGCGTTGGCAGTTACAATCTAAACTCAGGAGTTTTGGTGATGTTAATAGATAGAGGGTGCCCACATCAACTTCTGCTTAAGGCCCCACAACCCCTGGGCCCGCTCCTGTTTGGGCCAGTAATTTAAATACATGCTTTTTATTTCACAAAAATACATTTAAGTTTGTGGTTGTAATATAGGACAAAGGTTTAAAAGCTATGAAACATTTTTTCAGTGCACTTCACCTCAACACAAACTGTATTTTACCTCAGAGAAGGAACAGAGATCCTGTTTGGAACGTTCATTCCTTGAAAGGAGAAAAAATAAATGTAAATCTTAATCAGATTCACAAACAAAACGCAAAGACAAAACGATGCAATGAAAAATGTCTGTCAAATTTACTACACACTTAAATTCTGCCAGAATTGTTTTATGATAAAGACAATAAAAGTTTGGAAAATATGAACGAACGTACAGAAATGTGATTTAATTTTTTTTAATGTTCACATTTTAAAAAGTTGCAATGTATTAAACGCACGGGGGAAAATAAAAACGGACTTGAATGCATGTCGATGGTTAATTATGAGACGAGAGCAAACTAATTTTGATTAAAGTAAATTTCGCCATTAAAGATGTAATAAGTGACTAATAACATTTCAGAATAAGAACCAAAATATACAGGAAGCCTATATATAATATAATATGTTAGTATTCTGTCTACAAAGGGTAAGAAAATTGACTTCTTTAGAGATAACATGTCTTGTAAAAGAGATTTTGTAAAAGTAACAGGAATCATTTGTTAACGTAATTGTGAAAAATATTTGGTATGATTGTCAAACACAGCAGAATAATATCTATGTTATAAATAGATATAAAAAAATTAATTATGATGGAAAATTTGGCTGTAAACAAAAGGGGACTATAGTCATTACCCTGTGGTACACCTTCAATAATCTTAATAGGAAAAATTATCCAAATTGAACGCCTCTAGTATCCACCATACAATATTATTTTTTACTGCAACTGAACCTAAATAAAGCCTTGGAGAAATTCAAATGTATTAGCATAAAGATGTTGAAAGTGAAAGAAGAAAGGTGATTAATAAGACAGTAAAGAGAATAACATGTAAAACAAGACTCTACACACATACTGTTCATTTTGATAGAGCAGCTCTAGCTGGTTCTTATCCAGGTTCTCCTCTTTGGTTGAAACAGCTGCAATATGACAGAAAAAAAATTATCAAAAGGTTCTCTTCATCATGTTTACCTTCACAAAGCTAAAAAAAAAAAAAAAAAAACAGCAAACAAAACTATGTTTGTCCTGAAAGAATTCTTCTGATTTGCTTTAGTTCACACCTTAGTGACAATGTTTCATCATTAAATGTCAGACAAAGATAACCAGGGTTATTTTCATTCAAAAATACATTTTCAATTGAGGATTTCATCAATTGCTGTCAATTGGGGTAAAGTTGTTTTAGAAAACGGTTTCCAGAAAAAAAAAATAAAAAATAAATAAATAAAAAAAAAAACTTTACTCCAAGAAGTGCAGAATCAAAAAACCATAGAAACTGTCTGTCCAGTTTGCTTCCTGCTTTTGGTCTCAGGTCCGCTTGGCATTCATGTATGTATTCGAACCACAACAAAGTTTACTTTAACCAAACTGAGACCTGCGTTTGTAAGCAGACTAGAGTTGATGTTTTTGATCTGCATCAGAGTTCAATTGTGCATTCACACTTCGGCAAACGAACCGGACCTTCTAGAAAAAAAATGAGCTGGAATTTGACTAAAGCAGACTAAACAGGTATCTAGTATTCACTCAGATTAGCTTTGCATAATATTAAAATTAACTTGAAGAACTAAAACATCAATAAAAACTTAAGAAATTTGTCAGGGGTAAAACCTTTTCACTCCGCTACACGCAGCGATACGGAAACAAAAGCTTGGACCCACCGCTGTCCTCCTCTGGAGCGTCGCCGGTCTCCGAGTCGTCGTGGGAGTCGGCCAGGCCGGTGCAGATGAGCTGCTGCAGGACGGCCTCGGCGATGGGCATCACCATGGCGGTGGTGGACGTGTTGCTGAGCCACATGGACAGGAAGACCGTGCAGCACATGAAGCCCAGCACCAACCTGAACCGCAAGGTAAAAATCATGTTCCGTTTTGCTTTTTTATTATTTAGATGAAAATATGGGACTTTGCCAAATGTTTTACTTATAGGTGCAGTATTATGTGTTTTCCAGCCACATTGTGGCATTTTATATCACAATCAAATAACCATCTTCCTACCTTCAGTTATTGTAAAACGCTATGTATGTACATGACTTAAATGCAATTTCACTTTGTAATTTAACGGCTTGAAATTGGGCCTCTGTCTCTTTAAAAACTCCTGCTCTTTTTGAAGCTCCGCCCTGAGGAAGTCATCACAACATGGCTCCTCTATTAACCCTTTAACAACATTTTTACCAGTGTTTCACTGAGAAGTAGCTCATATAATGAGCTCAGTGGATGTGAAGTTCCACCAAGTGTTTGCTAATTGCTACTGGCTAGTCTGAAGGAGCTGCGTGGGGGAGGGTTGCTCTGTGAGACGAAGGCTAGGAAGCTTGGAAACTGCAGCTCAGAGGAGGAGCACTGTCTTGAAGGTGGAGCTAGGGCCAACCAGGTGTTTTGCACAGCTGGAATGAGAAATCCTTTAACCTCCCAGGGCAAACGCTTCAGTTATATTTTTGATGAAGGAATAACTTTATAACATAATGTAAAGCTAACAAAATGTAACATAATACTGCCCCTTTAAAAAATCTGAAGGGTATTACTCACATGCCAGGTTTTGCCCCTGCGATCATCACCATGCGCAGCGCGATGCGTTTGTGCAGGTTCCATTTCTCTATGGAGGCAGCCAGGCAGATGACTCCCATCAGCAGCAGAGTGGTGTCCTTACAGTACTCTGCCGCTACCTAAACACACGCAAACATAACGAATGGTCATGTTAGTTCCCAAAGCCGACACTATTGAAACTGAATTATGGCCCAAAATTGCATTTCTCTCCCTTGTTGGGGTCGTCAGTTACAATTTGTTGTTGTTGTTAATCTGCTCCACTTCCCACCCACTGTGTTCATGGCACCCGGCGCTGTGTCGCCTAACCTCTCCCCTAATAAAACCAGACGGATTTTCTCCAGTCACGCTGCGTCAAATCACAGACTTTTTATGTTTGTTCTGTTCATTACAAGCGGCACCAACAGCACCGATCTTCACAGGGGATATGTAAATATGAAAAAAAAAAGGTGCACCCCTTCTGAAGTGGAGGCATTTGATGAGAGGTGCATGAAAAAAATACTTGTAGGCCAAGTACTATAAGAGAACATGGCTGCCTAGCCAAGAACGAGGTCAACGTTTCCGCCGATGCTAGTCCCATCAGCTGCAGCGGGTCAAGTTTTACTCTTTACTTGTGGAGCTCAAACGTAGAGGACAATAATAGCCTTGAAATGTTGCATAAATCTCTGCTGGCATATTTTTAGAAAATAGTTGAAGGAGATTACAGTGTTGCAGTGCAGCGGCAGATTCTGTACCGCTTGGACAGAGCCAGCCTGCTCACACGAGGAGTTCGGATCAAAGTTTATGTACGGCTAATGAGGAACGTGAAGAGCAAAAGAAAGTTGGTATGAGACCAACTAGCATGATCATTTTTCACTATTTGTCCCGTGTTTATGTAATTAAGTTTAGTCAGTCAGTCAGTCAGTCAGTCAGTTAGTGTGATGGACTGTAAGTCAGTCAGATAAATATGCAAAAGAAAATTCTATCACTGAATTGTTGGAACGTAGAAAAACCTTTCACCAAAATTCTTTCTGATCTGGTTTCATTAAGAACACTGGAAAAACCAAACAGCTGCACGTTCATATCAAATCAATTAATTTCTTATTTGTGTTTTACTTCTCTTCCGTTCAAGTGTCTTAACTCTCTTTCTAGTGTTCATCCTTCCTAGTGTCCTTCCCTCCTTCCTATTCTTCTTACATGCTTCCTAGAGTTCTTCTTCCCTTCCTAAAGTCACTCCTTTCTTCCTAGTGTCCTTCATATTGTCTTTCCTTCCTTCCTAAATTCTCTTCTTCAGGAAGTCAAATATATATTTAACTGCCTAGTAAAATAGGCAGCAAAAGAAGGAAGTGCCCTTCTTTCCTTCTCCCTTAGCGTCCTTTCTTTCCTCCTTCCTAGTGTTCTTCCTTGCTTCCTAGTGTCCTTCATATTGTCTTTCCTTCCTTCCTAAAGCCCCTTCTTCCTAGAGTTCTTCATAAAGTGCTTCAGTCCTTCCAAGTGTGCTTCCTTCATATCTAGTGACGTTGGCCATGTTCTTCCTTCCTTGTGTCCTCCCTTTCTTCCTGAAGTCCCTTCTTCCATCCTAGTGTCAGTTTCCTTCCTCCTCCCACCCCCGTCATTCCTGCCTATGGTTTTACTGGACCGCCCACAATAGAAATATCTGCCATAAACTCATTGTGTGAACTTATGTATTTTGCTTTAAGATGAATATTAAGAACTGAGAGCTCTGGAAGACTGAGGGTTGACATTTTCTTTCCCACAAAAGCTTGAGAGAAAAAAAGCTCCAGTTGGTTTGGGTGTGTGTGCGTGTGTGTGTGTGTGTGGGGGGGGGAATCATCAGCCTCACCTCGCTGGACTTGAGAACGCCAAAAAGAGGATAGAGGAATGCCGGGACCAGGGCAGCGGCCCCCAGGGGGACGGCCTCCGACACCCAATAGACTGCTGTCACCATCAACACATACGCACAGCACGCTTCCTGTAAACCAGAAAACAATCCATTAGATCCACAAGAATGTAGAAACAGCAGTTATTGTAATGTTTAGCAATATGAAGAGTGGAGAAATCAGAGCTCCTCGTCCACACTGTAGATTATTTTAAATGATTATTTCATTCTAATATTACAGATGCCAACATGCAGGCTTCTCATAGGCCAGCACTTGGTTGCATGGATGTTCATCTCTAAAAACAGACTCCAAGTCTCATAGTTTTAAGACGCCAGGATTACTAATTACTCCCATCGATCTTGCAGAAGACAGTTGTTCTTCATTAAATAAATAATAACATCTGAAGTAAATGCTATATTTAGTATTAAACATGAGCAGTCACATGCTTTGTGTGCTTGAAGTTTTATGTAAGAGTAGCGTTGAGTGTAATATCTCGATGTGGGTCAGTTAAACTTAAATTAATAAACTCAGGGGAGGAGGAATTAGCTACTGGACTCAGGCGTGGGGCATGTCCAGACCCGTTTAAATCTTACACCTCCTCTAAGCACTGACTCCAAAGGAAATCACAGCATAAATCACCTGCTAGGAACAAGACAACTTTTGAAATGTTCAGTTCAGAAATCTGAGATACAGGTGTAAGATCACGCTAATGCTCGACATGTTAGGTGAGGATCAAAAAAAGACATTTCCAAGTCAAGTGTCCATCTCTGTAACATACAGAAGCATGGTAGTAAAGAAGCATCACCAAAAGAGATGATTATGAACTGATGTTCTGCAGGAAGATGTCTGAGAGCAACTGTTAATGAAGATACGCTATGGCACATTGCTGACAATGACAAGACCTGCCTGTCCAGCTTACAAAGACTCAGTACAGAACAGAGATCAAAATCTACCACACCAGTAAGACCAAAGATCCAGACTACGCAAAGACGCAACTAAGACAGGACTTAAAAGCAGGATAAATAAGGTGCTGTCAGACAAAGGGTCGAGGGAACTTCATAACCAGGTGGCTGGAGAGGTGGACCAGACCTGCATGAGCATCGCCTGGATCCGCCACAGTGAAAGCTGTGGACTTCACCAAGAGTGGCTGAGAATGGTAGTGGCTAAGATCTTGTTAGACTTCCTGACCAAAGCAATAATCTATTGGGTGTTGAGGAAGTGCCCAATTTAAAGAGGGTAGTAGTGTCAGACATAGTGATCCAAAGCAAAGACAAGGTACATGAGAAGCTTAAGAATATCAAAGACTCTGTGAGGAAATATTAGCTAGAGAGAATCATTGGAGCCCAAACTGGGAGAATGGAATCAGCAGAACCCAGGAGTAACCTCTGAGGTCTCTGTCCAGAAGGCTACAGTCCAACGATACTGCGCAGAAAGTTTGAGGCCTCAGTTAGAGGAGCTAAAGGGGAACAAAGCGAATGCATAACAGCTTCCTTCAGTCACAGACAGATTCACAGACGGTACTAAGACATTGTTTCCCAACCATGTTCCCTGGGGAACACCGTCCTGCAAGGTCTATCCAGGCTTCACTATTTAGGCTGTTCTAGTGTTACATTGACAACTTCTATAAACACCTAACTGAAAAAGGTAAATGGACTAAAAAATAAAAACAAAACAACCTCGAAGCAAAACATAAAACTCTGATTCAGACATATAAAGACAAACGTTCTGTATATTACGCCAAGCAACAGAATAAAGGACTTTTTTCCTTCCCTGCATGCTTGCTTAGAAGGCTCAACTCATTTAGATTTTTTGAAAAACCTTTTCGCAAATTGCCTTTCTAACCTAAGTCTGCATGGTTGTATAAGTAAAATCAAATTGGATTGGTTGGGAATGGTTGCATGGCTGGACTGGATCGATATATTTACAGATGGGATTTGGATACAATTTTGCTGTAAAGAAACGAGTTTCTGTTACTCTACTAAAGAACATCTGTTACTCATTTGGTTTTATCAGGGGCCATAATATGCAATATTTACTAAGAGTCAAATGAACCAAATAGAACTGAGAAGATCACTCAATGGAAACAGGAAGTAAGAGAGCATCTTCAGTTTGGTCAAACCTGTTGGATTCTTGGTGAGAAACAAAAAAAGAAAAAAAAAACAACTAGGATTCTAGACAATGTATAGCAAGATAAGCATCATGTTTATAAAAAAGTATAAATAAAATTCTTATATGGATCTATTTTCTTCCAAGTTTCTCACAGTTTCACACATTTATACTGTAAACGTTCCCAGGCCAGCCCAGACATTCAGACTGCAAAGGAAGCATCAATCACTCTTACATCCAAACCATTTTTACACGCCTGATCAACTGTAGGGCTCCAACCGACCGTCCAGATGGCAAACAGCCACTTCCTTTACAGCATTTTCAAAACCCACCATAACCAGGGCTGCAGTCGGTCTGACTTCCTTTAGTTTCTCTTCAAACTTTCTCCGAGCCGGGCGGCGCGGTGGCGCAGTGTGCTTCCGCAGGCGGCATTAGACCCGCGCAGACTTAGCATTAACCGTCACCACCGTCAAGGATTAGGATAATGTGAGCTTGTTCTGAGATTTCAGGGAGCTTTTCAACAACCACCCATTATCAGAGAGTTCTGTTCTTTTTAAGTAATTATGAAGCGTGTTAAAAACATCTGGTAAGCCCGATTAGCTGTTAAAAATGGCAATGGCCGTAATCTGACCGTTAATGTTTGGGAAATTAGCCAAAGTCAGGCGGAGGTTTCTTTCGTCGCTCTTCGCTTCATTCATTCATTTGTAAGCTAAATTTAAAAAAAAAAAACAACGTTACAGTTCACATTTTTAATTTCTAAAGGACCATCTGAAACCAAATCCATCCCTTCACATTTCTTCATACTAACACTTAAATGCATTTTATTAGGATTTTAGGTTCTAGAGTGCTATGGAACATGGTTTCAAGAAACAAATAGCTAAAAAGTGTCATAAACTTGTTTCCAACCCTAAAAAAAACCCAACTTTTTTTTCCAACGCTGTAGTTTATTTTAAGGTATTACAATAAAGAGGCTAAACACAAATGCCACACTTTTCAGATTTTATTGCTAAAAATGTATATTATGCTATTCCACTTCACAAATATCAACCAGGACTGCAAATGTGGTCAACCTAAGACAAAATGATTAGCGATCTATTTCAGAGCAATCTGCAGAGTTCAGGAATCTAAAAATCTCCCCTGTAGATTTTTAGTCTTAAAAGAGTTCAGATGATCTCCAGGTGTTAGGGGAAAAAAAGCTTAAAAAACCAAACAAGGAGATTGGAGCTTAGAAGAGTCCACGCATGCAAATGTGCAACTAAACTGTAAATCACTTCTATTCGCAGCCCAGATTTACAAAGACTTTGTTTTTGGCAGCGCTCCTCTCTTTTGTTTGAGTCTTGACACGTGAATCACGAAGAAACATTGAAAGAGGAAAGGAAGATGCCACAAACAAAAGAAAAACTTGCAGAAAGTGGAACCAGACACAGGAGGTTGATTAGAGGTCACTGATAATTGGTTATTGGCCCTGATTACTGATCTACAATCTTCTATTATCATTTAGTCGAAGTTGGAAGCTGGACCTCTTTGCTTCCTGACACATCCCAGTATAAAGTCTGATTATAGCAGACTTTATACTGCTATACAGGTCAATGAATAAAAAGTCGCTCTCAGCTTAAATGTAATTTCATCGGAAACATAAGAAATTCTTAGTCCTACGAAGATAAAGATAAATGCATCAATACAATTTTCCTTAAAGCAAACTTTTCAGACAGGACATGATTTGTAGTTTAAAAAGAAAATGGGATTTTTAAACATCGCTGAAGATTGCATACGTCTAATCAAAGCCAGCTAGCTTTCTGCAGTCTTGTTGGACCTTTTGAAAAGGGTGGAGGGTATTCTCTGAAAACTACATCAAACCAAACTACTCCCATCTGAACATCCCATTGATTATCTCATCAGCCGACTGTCATTCAGTCGGCTGATGAGGAAATGGGAACAGAGGAAAACACACATTGGTTTTAAAGCCCTGCGAGTGATGAAATCAATGATACACTGTTTCAGTCTGTGTGCAAAACCAGATAAGAAGATGCCTGACAAAAGATAGCAGGCAAGCTCACATTGAAAGGCCAATACAAACACTTAAGATATCACTGAGACTGGACTTTTGAGATAAAAAGTAGTGGAGGTTATACTAGATAAGGGTAACTTCCTTTGTTTAATGAAATACTGGAGCCATCCAGTCTGATATATTCACATTTTTAGTCCTAGACTTGAGATAGCACAGAGACATGCTAATATAAAAAGCAAAGTAGACAATCCACACAAATGATTTCCTGGTGTTACACCAAACTGAAGACCCTAATTTAGGGACTCAACACTATTCTGGATTTAAAAAACAAACAAACAAACATATATATATATATATATATTTAAAATATATATATATTTAAAATATATATATAAAATATATATATAAAATATATATTTTTTATATATAAAAAAATAAAAATTCCCTTCTCACCCACCGCGGGTGGTGTTTCTTCCTCTTAGCTCGGGTCCTCTACCAGAGGCCTGGGAGCTTGAGGGTTCTGCGCAGTATCTTGGCTGTGCCTAAGACTGCACATTTCTGGACTGAGATGTCTGATGTTGTTCCTGGGATCTGTTGTAGCCACTGTTCCAGTTTGGGGGTGAC
>CAEFZY010054386.1:0-16228 GCA_903066815.1 Brachyrhaphis roseni | reverse complement strand
ACTCTTGTCTTCCTGTTCCCTGCCGGACCGTTCCTTCGCTGCTCAACGCAGCTCTATTCTTCTCTCCTCTCCTCTTCTCTCCTCCCCTCCTCTCCCCTCCCCTCCCCTCCCCTCCCCTCCCCTTCCTTTCCTTTCCTTTCCTTTCTTTCATTTCCTTCCCTTGCTTTTCCTTTCCATTCCTTTCCTCTTTGGAATCCTATGCCCAGCATTCTTCCTCTGTATGTTAGGGAAAGGATGCTTCCTTACATAGATGACAGAAATTGATTTTAAAAACTGAATGTCTGAATTTATTAAGATAGCACTTCTTTCATCCTTGGCTGTTGCAATCATTTCTGTGCCCTCAAGCTCTAAAAGCAATCATAGTAGGGTCAGACTAATTGAACGTTATATTTTTTTTATTGTATTGAAAATGTAAAAAAAAAAAAAAAAAAAAAAGAAAACTTTTGATGAGAAAATATTTTACAAGTTTACAAGTTGTTTTACCTTACAGCTGGCGGGAGGTAGTTGGTTTGGTCATGTAAGAGTTGGGCTGATGTACATGAAATGCTTTTTTGTAGTGGACATTGAATGCATTTAGAATAATTAGTAGATGAGCATTTAATCCATATTCAGAACATGATTCTCATGGTTATTGCTAGGCTACAGGAGTGACATCAGCAAAATATTGAGTAAAAGGTTCAGAGATTCTAGTATCTCAATTTTTTGCTTTTTGTAACTATTACACTAAATGATAAGGTGACTTCACCTAAATGTTTTGAATAGTCAATCACATTATGGTTGGCAATCAATGGTAGGTACTCATTATGAAATTGATTGCAGGAGACATATAGACATAAGTCAGAAAGTGTTCCTGATATCTTTATGGAAGACATCAGTTATCCTGCTCAAACTTTTGTTTTATTAAATGTTTTTTTTTTTTTTTTAATAAAACACTATTTCATTAAAAATGTTTTTTTTTTTAACATCTCCTTAAGACATTGGTTTGAGAACTGATTGAAGGTTAGCTACTGGAAACATGCACAGCTCACTTCAGTTTTAGTCATAGAAGTGATTGCTATTTAACTGTGGAGGCTATGTTTGAAATGAAAAGGATTTAAGAACCATAGCCTGCACAAAGACAATAAAAGGGGATGTCTTACCTTCATAAAATAAGGACTGCCTGATGAATTCACCAGAATTGACAGATGTTTAGATTTCTGAGTAACCAGATAACCAAAACCAGATATCTACATTTCATGTATTAAAAGACATATTATACATTATTTTCTTTATTGTTTACATAAAATTGGACAGAATCTTTCCTTTTGTATAATTTCAGATACCAAAGATATTTCTGGACAAAGATCCTAGAGGTTATTTCTGAAATTTACTGGACTCTGGAAAAAATGTGTAATAAAAAAAAGAAAATAAAGTCCTGCAGATTTGAGGCCGACATTGTCATTTCTGTCTTGACCCGCCCTGTTGCTGACCTGCACCAACATGACCACTTCAGTAGACAACAGTAGTTTAACTTCAGTGGATCTGAGAACATCAATGTGGTTCAATTTGAATGTGCAGCCATTTATTTCAGTCACTCCATCACTAAGAAACATGTCATATTGATTAATCACAGACAGACTAACGTTTCCAAACATTTATTTCTGTTAGTTATGGTGATTTTCTACAGTAAATGAAAGAATGACATATAAAATTAGATTGTTGAATCAGAATATGCTCCTATTTAAATCTTTAGTATGATATATATGCATGGTACATACTAAAGATTTAAATCTTTACCAGAAACGTCTATTATTTCTGGTAATGCCAATATGTGCAGTTTGTTCAATCAGTCATGATCTCCAAAAGGAAATGTTAGACTGTGGCATTTCTATGTTACAAGACACTTCTGAGACCTTCAAAACCTTTTATTAAAATATTTTAACTGCATACATGTGTCTGAGTGTGTATATGAAATTATAAGCTGCCATTAATTAGAGAAGTTCACACAAGAAATTAAAACTTTTGTACCTGATTTTTGTTTCCAGTGATAACTGTTGCTGAATGTTTTAATGTGATCATACTGCTCTGGATGAAAGAACTGTTCATATGAATCATTAACAGCATAAAATGAAGATAAGATTTATCCACAATGACTGTCAATATGTACTACAGTTTGCTAGATTTTATTCCAAAATTTAAGACTGGAATCCTTTAGCATGGTCTGTAAAATCCAATGCTGTTTTATGAAATGATGATTTGATATCTTTCTGGTATCAAATCAGCTGTTGCTAAGATTATTTAAGTCTGGAACATCTGTAGAGAGCTGACCTCTTACCTACTAAACAACTCCCTGTCTGTTCTTGTTCAGTGCAGTGGAAGCAGCAGCATACATCTTCTTGCATTTTGCCATGGAAGCCATAGCTTTGTTCAGTTATAATGAGTGAGACTGTTTACTTTTTTAACCTTCGCAGCCATGCTGGGAGGGGCAGCATGCTCAGTGTTTGTAGCTCCCACTTTGAGCACTTCATGCCTGCTGGCTCTAAAAGCATTCTCACCAGTCACGATCATGGGAAAAACATCTACTCATTTTCTTAACGCCACAATCTGCTGACATTTAGTCACACTTTGGTGCTTTTACAACTGAAAAGCCACACTTGTAGACTGATCAGGGCTTAATTTGCCTGAAAACAACCTTCTCCTGTTAGCCTTAGAAACGACACCATCTGTGTCTTTATGGATAAAGCAGGTGTCAAGATACGCCTTTCAGCTTGATGACCATCAGTAACAACGAGAGTCAGAATTTAACAAGAATGCTCAAGGTGACCTTGAGCCAGTGAGTTGAAACACTGTGTTCCTTTCATTTGTTTGAAAGGACCGGAGAGGTTGCCCTCTCTGCACTTATTTCATTGAACCACCAATGGCAGGTGACATTGCTGCCTCACATGCATACAAATGTCACAGTGAGCAGGTGTATTCCTGTGGAGAAACTATTCAATATTCTACTAATTTCTCTCTTTAATCTGTGTTTAGGAAGGGTTTGTTCTCCTTTCCTCCAAGATCCCTCACTCTCATTTCCAACCTGGCTTGGGCTTTTCTTTGCAGAGCATTCCATCATGCAAAGAACTTAGCATGACCTTTCAGTTGACCTTTTCTGAAGAAAAAAAAAACAGCCTTTATGTTTCCACAGGGTTGAGATTTTTACATCCTTATACCTACAGTAATGTTTTAAGTCAGTTTAATAAATAAATACCTCATATGCTCTGGCAGGAAATGTGATACAGCTGGAGAACATTGTTTTATTGAAGCATAATAATACGACTTACACAACTGTCAGACACAGAGTGTGATGTCAGAATAGATTTGCTGCAGGTACAATCTGTTAATTCAGAATTTACCATTCCAAAAACAATTACACAGAATACTCTCTTCTCTGAATGGTACAAAGACATTTTGTGGAAGAGTAAACTACCACAATTACTATACTGGAAAATAAGGTAGCCTGGAGAGTCTCTTAAGGTGTATCTGAAGGTGTAGCTTTGCAATTTAAAAAGAAGACAGTTTGTGATTTTCTGTTGTTTTGAAATGAAATCTTTTTACCATCTAAAGTTTCTCAAATTAGAGCACACAAGCATGCCAAGAAAACTACCACTCTCCACATGTGTTCTTCCACTTCTTCATGCAAAAACTGAAGAGTATTCAGTAACAGAGTCATCTTAGAATTATCAATATTATTTCTATTTGCTTAATGCCACGGTAATAATAGAACATGTCAGAGATGTATTTCTTAACGTCTTCAGCATTACAAGTGTATATAGAAGAGCTTTCTATTATATTTTCTTATTTTCCCACTGAACAGCAGACCACAGCAGCATCTGTTTTAAACCAGGAACCTCTTCAAACTAAAACAGCTCCACACAGCACACAGTCCCTTGTCACTTCTTCTATTTCACAAAAAATCCAATAGTGTTTTAATTCAATTAGTAAAGAGTTAACAAAAGTAATTGTAACATCCCATCAGCAGTGGAATATCTGTCTCCTCAGGACTATGGGCAGGCCTCCAGTGAATTGGTAATGATTTTCCTGACTGGAGTGGAAGAGAACAGCCTGAGGACTTGGCCTGAGATAAGGACAAGTAATGATCTTTGGCCAGTGAGTGAGACATGCTGTGGCCGTTTCCACTCTTGTGGTCTAATTCTGCATTCCAACAAATGCTCTGCATGGAGTCATTGCCCCACTCAAGGATGTGTGCTGGAAGTCCCACCGAGGGAGACTAAAGCTCAGTGTCTGGGATGTGCTGGGAAGTTCCTTAGGGGAAGCAAGTGCTGTCTTCCACTATGGCATTTAAAAAGGCCAGTCTTTCATTCTGGTAAGGGGAGGGGAAGAGAGGATATGGAGGGTGGGGAGGGGGTGAAGGGGCTTCCTGGCTGAGTCTGCAGGACCGTAACAGATGGCCAACTGGACAGCCACAATGGGGCCTTCTGGTGCCATCCTCATGCTACATATGCTTCACCCTCCGGCTATGACTTTCTACTGATTGAAATTTCTCACAATTTTTCACAGCCGTCACCATGACTACACAGCCCTTAATGGCTGAACAGACTTCAGCATGGATCAGCACAAACACACAGCAGCATTAACAACCTCTTCAAAGTGTAAATCGCCATATGTGAGGGAGTTTAAAGCTGGTTGTTGGTTATTTGTTTAAGAGACTTACCACAAACATGGATAGTGGACAGCTGCAATAACTGCCTTTCACTATTTGTTCACTTTCTGATTTCTTGGATTCAGATGATTAATTTAATTTCTTTCTATTTATGACAGGATAATCAGGGGCATTTTCAAACAATGCTGAGCAGTCATCTGGAGAATCCTAATGCAGCAGTTGGGCTGCTTTGTTCAAATGATAAACCCTCTCTGATTTGTGGAACACTTTGAGGGCAAACACAATTGATTTTATTCTTATCAAAATGGGTCTGTGGAGTCTGGTCAATGAACTACTAAGGCAAGTGGACAGAATAGAGAGCATAAGTGCTTTGAAGGAATTTAACCAGGATCACAAAATCATCATTCAAGCCAAATCCATCCGTTTACATTCAAGGCAAAAACACAAAGTTTGATAAACTTTGATAAAAAGAATTAAGATATCATACAACTGTTAGAGAGTAGTAGGAGAATGATGGTGTAGCATGTTTTCCAATGACATTGCGTGAACAAACTTATTCATGTGTGATTTTAATTGTTTCTTATTTATTTAAAAATTGTGTTTTGTTGACAAGCAGAATACTTACAAATTTTTGCACACATCTGGAACAGTTGGTGTTGAATGTATGGCAATGAGATGCACAACCATTATTCAGGAATGCCATTGAGCATTGAAAGAAAAAAGAAGAAGTGGACAGAGATTAAAACGATACACCCATTCTAAACCTGACCGTCACACTAACGCTTTGCTGCATAAGAAAAATGGTTGGAACAGACAAGTACAGAGGTCACTGATTACATGATCACTATTCAAATCTTGCACCTGCAGAGACTTTCTGGACCAAAGACGTTTGGTAGCTGGTAAAACTGCTTAATCTTTTATCTTTATATTTTGGTCAGACACATGACTAATTACAAAGAAACAACACAAACACAGCTGCTCATTATCAGCATTCTGTTGTTCTATCACTCCGTTCTCAGGGGAAAGTAAACTGTGGCATCTCTATGCCCTTGCCAATACTTTGTGAAACAAACAAAGTTGTGAAGCAGAACTAGGAACTAATTTCATTAGCGGCTGCCATTTGTGACTGATTACAGGGTGTTCTCAGTGGCGGGCAAGGAGGTCTAAGGTTCTAAGAGGTTAATAACCAGTAACAATCAATTACTCACCCAATTTGATATGATCAATGGGGTTTCCAATCAGACAGACAAGAAGACGAGGTGAAGAATACAATAAAACCTCAAACATGCTGAGCAATGAGCAACAACTGAGCTGCACATCCATGTTTTAATCTAGAAGTTTTATCTATGAAGAATGCACTGTATCACAATGCACATCAGGGTGATAGTATGAAAAAGAATCCATGCCCCTCAAATTGTTTTCACTTTACAGCCACAAACCTAAATGTGTTTTCTATGGAGTTTCATGTGAAAAACCAATACAAAGTGGTCTAAAATGGTGAAGTTGAAAAGAAAGAAAACATGATTTTTAACTTTTTAAACCAATACAATTTGAAAAGTGTGATAGAGATTTGTATTCAGGCTTCCAGAGCAATATTTTACAAAACCACTTCTCCATGCTACAACAACTAAAAGTCATTCAGGGTATCTGTCTTTGGGTACATACAAAACAATGAAATATTTGTTCACTCTTCTTTGCAAGATAACTGGAAGCGCACTCAAATCAGATGAAGAATATCTGTTAACTGGATTGTTGATGTCTTGCTGGACATTCTCATTGACTTTCAGTCCAGATTTCATTCACTCTGCCTGTATGCTTAGAGTGGTTATCCTGCTGAAGGGTGAACCTCTCCTCCTGACCCCCTAGTCTTAAGTCTTCTGTAACAGGTTTTCTTCCAGAATTGTCCTGATTTAGTACCAAGCATCTTCCCATCAACTCTGACTAGCTTCCCTTTACCAGCTGAAGAAAGCATGAGGATGCCATCACCATATGCTGTCTTGTGTTCCAGGTATTGTCCTGTGTCAGGAAAACCAAGAGTTTTTTCTGCGACAGTGATGTCCAGTGTCTGACCTGTCCTTGGTCTTCACGATGTTGTTTCTTAACTAACGTTGTCTAACCAACTTCTAGATTTGCTTTATGAGCGTAAAAGTAAAGGGGGGTAAATATATGCCAACTACACTGTTCAGATTTTTATTCTAATAAAGGTGTTTTAAAATTATCATTTTCATTCCCCTTTCCAGTAATTGTATTATGCTAGTGTTTAGTATCCAAATTAAATACATTCAAGTTTGTGATGCTATTAATGCAAGAAAATATTAAATGTTTTTTAGGTCTGAAAACTCTCGGATGGCAGCTAAAAACCATTTATAAACACAGGATTGGAAGGTATTTGAGCAGATACAGCGCAATAAGAAACAGATAAAACCAAATTCCTCAGCAGAATAAATCATGCTCCATGTGCATTGTCAAAAAAACACTGTACACAATTGATATTTTAATTAGTGCTACTGGTAGGGCTTTGTGTATTTCCATGCATCTCCATCTCTGTGATCACTGATATTTTAATGATATCTACACATCTGTCCCACTATTATTCACACAACAGAGAGTCTGGGCTTGTTATTTGAGGTGGCTTAGTCTCATGTAAAATGTAAAAATATTCTTTCCTTTCTTTATTCTAATCACCATTCATTTTGAAAGAACTTGTATCACCAAACAACCATTTCTCACTCCCTACTCGTCATGTATTGACGCATGGTCAATCCGTCATTGTCACATGTTAACGTCCGAAATTGACGTGAGGTGCTTTACCCTATGCCTAACCCTAATTTTTGTCCTAAACCTAACCAAATCGTCGGGTTTTGAAGGTTCGGTAGCGTTTGCGAGAGCCGTTCGCGTAAATAATCCATGTAAAACATGTGACTTTCCAAAGTCGTCAAAATGTGACGCTGAGGGAGCCGTCCCAAATTGTCAAGTATTGACGCGAAAGGGGTACCCAAGGCATTGAGATGTGATGCATGGTCAGTACGCGTCAATATATGACGAGTAGGGAGTGAAAATGTGTTGCACCAAAGCCTACAGAATCCTTGTAGGCTTCTATGTCTAAGGAGATAGAAGGCTTCTATCTCTAAATGTTCTTAACCTTTGGGTGCTGGGTTAGATATTCATAACCCTAAAGATGTATATTAGTGAAGCCAACAAATGCACAGGTAAAAAGACACATGGTGTGTGTATGTTTTTAACTGACTGCTGGGTCAATCAAACTAAAGTCCAAGTGAAGAGTTCCAGTGTCTATGGGTCAATGAACAACAGGCTTTCAGCTTAACATGAAACATCAGTAGGTCCTGATCATAGGACTCAAGGACCTGCCAGTGTGATGTGGATGTAGACGTTCTCTGATATAACTGGCTGGGTGCGAAGAGCTCTGTAAATCAGTAAAATAATCTTACTTTTCCCTCAGACATAAACCACAAGAAGTAGTACTACCAAATCCAGCATAACTCCGAGGTGCATGCGGACACTAACAATCATATTGCAATACTAGTTATGATGTCTGTTTTTAAAGCCCATATGAAAACTTATTTTTCTCATTGGCCTTCAGCCTAACAAACATGATTTCACTCAGTTTTTTATTGGAATTGATCTTATCAGTCTAACTACATTTTCTAAATGCTTTCTTTATCTTATTTATCTATTACTGATGTTCATTACTTTGTTTCAGCTGCGACTGGTGTTAAAGTGCTTTATAAATAAAGTTGATGATGATTTGGCTCAGACAGTTGGCAATCAAGGAGAACATTACCGCTCATGTGCCCAATGACAGCTGGTGTGTGTTACTCTCTGCCACTGACTGAGCAACACAGAAGCAGAAAAGAATGAGCAAAACAACACAAACTGGAAACAAGGAACTATAGAAGGATCAATTTCATCACAAAGAAGAATCCGGAAAAAAAGAGACAATACAAGTAAAAAGGGAATGTCCAAGTTAGGCAATGAACATAAGTCCTAATAGATTTATGTATTTTTTTTTAGAAGCTAGTTTCACTTAACCAGAACTGGACTTAAGAGGGTGTGGGCCCCTGGGCTTGAGCCAAGGTGGGGGCCCTACTTAATCATTGTTAAACAGTTGCATAACAATGTCACAGTATCCCTGATTTTCGTCCCTTTGGGTGGTCGGCGCTTGGCAATGACTTACTTGTGGAACCGATCCTATCCACAAACCTCATCTACCTACAAAGTCACAAAAATCAGCCACTGCCCACCATGAGAGAGGGCTGATGGACAGTCCCAACCACCAGGTCATCTCCCCATGGAAGGTTTACAACAATCACTCCATAATTGCCAACTTTTTGCTATAGTTTCCACACACTGTCGCAAAAGAATTTCAGCAAGTCAGATTTTTAAAGATTGTGATCGGCCAGAAAATTGCTACTGGTGCACCTTTAATGAATGTAAAGATCATTACTGCAAACAAAATAGTTCTTAAAGAAATACTTGAACATCTTGAGTATGTCTATTCAACAGAGCATTCCTAAGAAAGAAAAATTTGACAATGTTCTCTATCCATCATCTATGTACAGTATTTATTTATCCTTCTTCATTTCTGTCTTTATCTGTCTCCCTGCCTCTTTCAATTTTTATCAACTGTATCTTTCTCTATAATTATCAGGTTTATTTCCTTATCAAGCTCAGACAGTGAGGTTATTTCCCCTCTGAGAGCCAAACCTGGTCAAAACTTTTATTTGGTGATGACTGGATTTTAGCCGCGTGTCAGGGCTGGGCAGGAGGCACTCGAGCTACTTTGTACAGTTGGCCCTTCACCATATGATTAGGACAGTTCCTCCCGCTGCTGCTAGCTGGAAGCTAAAGCTAGTTCCACTTTTTTTAACTTCACATTGAGCGCGAGTAAGCAGAGCAGTCGCATTACTTTTCTGTGATTTTAGCCATTTTCTTTCTCTTTGAATCGTTCTGTTGCTTTATTTCACTCACAGAAACCCGTTTCAAAGCATCACTGACTTTTAGCATCGTTTAAAATACAAAACACAGCCACGGTGGATGGAGGCTAACTCAGCCTGTGTTTGGATATACTTACCACTAGCTGGCTTTCAAAACGCGATCTGGAGGAGAATCGTTTCTGATGTTTGTAATGATGCTCCGATTCTTTAAAATTAAAATCCATATTCCCTGCTTCTTGCTCAGCCCAGTAAGCTCACACAAACTCATCAGTTTTTACCCAAAGTGCAGGATCAGTACTGTACGGATTATCAGTGGTCATCGCTGCACCTGGTGAAGAAGTTCGCCCTTCCGCCGCCTCTGTGCAGGCACCGGATCAGTCAGAGATCCAGGTTCTGGCAGACCATAGAACTGCTGTTAGCAAGGCTAACATCTTAAGAAGCAGAGAGGGATGATGGTTCTGTTCCATGTCCGATATGTGTTTTAAAAAACCCTGTTAGCTAGAATATTTTCTTCATCACCTCTCGGTCGCACTCTTCTTTTTCTTTCGTTCCTGCGCTCCACTGTCATTCATTCTCTTGTCCGCCATCGTGATAAATCACTCCCTGATGCTGTGCCCCAAAGCGTAAGAAGTGTCCAACTTATTTGGACACTTCAAACAAGTTGGAGTTGGAGTTGAATACGACATCATACACCTGCTTCAGCAAACCCACTGTCATCTGGACAATCAGGCAGCGCTGTGAGGATCATGTTCATTTAATGCAACTTAGGCTGATCTGCTGATCAGAAACTCCAGATGTAGGTAGAGGCCTCAACAACTACCTGAATCTATGACTATATCACAAGCAGACCACAGTTTATGACACTGGAAGGTCATGTGTCTAACTAGGTGGTTAACAGTTGAGGAGCTCCACATTGGACTGTACTCTCACCATTCACTCTGTAGACCTTCGCCTTCCAGAATTAGACGGTGTCTTCTCATCTAAAGAAATACTCCAATGATTCTGCAGCTGCTGGGTGTATCAGAGATGGACAAGAGGCTCAGTACAGGCCGCTTTGTGTCACGGTGTAGAAACAATCAACTCATCCTCATCTTGAAGAAGAAGAGGTGGTGGAGGACTCGGTGTTCACCTCGTACTTCTGCTCAAACAATACATTTTGGTAACATAAACTGATTTTAAATCTATCAGAAGTTTAAATATTTTGGTCATCATCTATGTATAAGATAAATGCACTTCTACACTGTGTAAGATCTGTTTCGCTCTCTTTTATTATGGATCTTTCTCAATTTGCAACTAGGTTAATTTAAGTTAATATTTACTCTAGCAAGCAACAACAGCACAACATTTCTCATGTTTATGAAGTTCATGTCCTCTTGTTTATTCTTAGCCCATTACTTTGTGATTCATTAACATATTTGGTCAAATTACTTGCCTGGTCTGATCTTTAATTTAGATCATAACTAAATGAAATTAAAAATTGACATATTTTGCCTTTATACACCATTGCTAAGTGGGAATGAATAATATGCTTAAAAAAGTCATACCACAAATCTTCAATAAAAGTTGCAGTCCATGTAGAGGTCAGCCCTGGATTAAAGTAATCTGTAGGACATTTCCCAAAGGGCATTGGATTTAATTTTGGAGTCATTAATACTAAAATATTCACGCAAAGGCAAGCAAATCTAATTATTTACATAGGGGGGCTGTTTGTCAAAGGACGACGAAAAAATTCTGTCCATAACATAACAGATGGCAGTTCAGAATGGGAGCCATGTGGAAAAGTCATCCACAAATAATATGGAGCTTTTGGGTCTCATGTCATGCTGACACAGCTAAATGCATGGATGTGGCTCTGAGCTTCAACATTGACATCATTACAATCAGTCAGGAATAATAAAGGTCACTAACATTCTGTTAATCATGGATTAACATCCAATTAATAACATAATAAAGAATAACAACATTACTAGCTTACACAATCCACAGTACTCCTGGAATATTACTACACACATAGTTTTAATTGTGCCTCCATAAAGGTGCAGTTGGCCTGAGTTGGCATATGATTTGTAGCTTTTTAAATAAGTGTCCCTTTCATTATACAGTGGAATTGGAAGGTATTATTATGATGTTACACCTTTGACCTGATGCTAAAACAGTCTTATAGGAGTTTACCTGCATACTGTAAGGTATAAGATTGCATTTGACTGAAAAAGAGACATAGATTTAACTTGACTTGTGTCAATGTTTTACCAAAACTCAATTAAAGTAAGTTCAGGGAACATCTGCGTGTTTTATGAAGTTCAAATATGAACTCAAATCAAGTTAATAAATAGGTTTATTTCTCTTCATTAAGAAAATGCAAACTTGGTTTTTTGAGGCAACAAGTTTGTATATGGTTTTTAAGTAAGAAGAACTCATTAGATTTCACAGTGTAGAAAGGTTGGTTGGAAAATATTTTCTCTGTTCTTTGGCCAGGGAGAGATCATACCAGATCAAAAATAAATAAATAAATATGAAGTGAAAAGCTAATATGAGGCCCATTTTTATTTACCAGTTGCATGCTCTTGGTGCACAAACAGCCAAAAGTTGTATTAACTGTAATTCATACAATTTATGTAAACTGATTAGTGTGAACAGAATGTGAGTCCCTGCTTAGTTTTACTGTCAGGTTTCATTTTTATCATTTGCTCCTTTAATGCAGAAATGAGTCTGCCTCTGGGAGTGCTGTATTACTTTTTTTGAAATAATTAGATAACAGACTCAAGGTGAATCTATACCTGAAATGTTAAAGCTGGAATGGCATAGCTGCATAATTAAAAGCATTATAGGAACAGATGAAGGGTTGGATGAAGAAAAAAAAACAAAAAAACATGCCAATTTCCCACAATTGTCACATGGGTTTTGCCAGCACCCAGTGTTGACCACTTTGTTCAGCCCTCTAAGCCATTAAGCTATAAACATACACAGATCACCAACTTCAATGATGAAGCAGTGCTTGATAGACTCTGAAATAAGTTTCCCAGTAATCCACTGTTAGTGAGTATCCCATAAAAAAAATAAAAAGCATCACTGATGTTAGGATTTCAACAGCTAAAGGAAACCTACTGGACTACAAATACTTTGTGAAAGCTATCAGGAATGACATTGAATTTTGCACCCACATTGATTAAGATTGCCTTCTTCTGCTGCTGCAGCACACAGGTGGAAAACCACAGGAACTACTCGAAAGCCTTTAGCTCTGCTAATTCTAAAATTCTGAAGAATTTTCTTAAGGATCATGGTTGGGGTGCTAAAATGGCCAACAGATTCTGCGATGATATAGATGACTAGTCTGCTTTTCCTCACAGTAAAGTCAGATCGATCTCCAGATGTGTTTGGCAAAGATAACTAGTATGATAAATGCAGGTGGAGGCAAACACATTATCTCACTGATGGCTTCTGGAAATGCTGGTGAAAGGAATTCCTTATGCCTCATTTCCACAGGGCGGTGTGGTTAGGCGCTCTGTTTCATGGTGCGCCATATTCAGGTGAGTTTCCACTGCTGGGCAGACTCTCACTGACTAGGCGGGGTTAAAACCAAACACCTAATGTGTTGCCATACTAGTGCAACAGCAAGTGTGTTGCTTCAGCATGTTTTATGCCTGTCACAAGCAGTAACATTTTCTGACCCCCAATCAAGCGACTGTGTTGTGTGGCACCAGTAGCTTCACCCTAACTGTCCTATAGCATTCCCCCACAGACCTCCAACTGAAATAGGTTTAACAATCACCCCACAACAGTACAGTACTGCTAAGTGGAATTACGCAACTCCAAGAGCTTCAGCAAGGCGTTCATGTCTGGAAGAGACTTTTGTGCTGGTGATGTGATGCTTAACATGGACGGCATTTTACTCAGGAGCTCATCAACTCTTAGAAAGGTCATGAAGATATTTAGGACAGCACAAAAAAGTCGCCCAAGTTAAAGACTCAAGTAAATATCTGGTCAAATGTCAACATTTTATTTTTAACATCACATTATAAAGATGGAAAAAAAATATGTGAATAGTAAAAACCAGTCTTAGTAACAGTATTTAAAACTAATTTGCCTCTTTTTTAGAAATAAAAATAATTACTTCAAAGACCATGTAAAGCAAATTGTTATAAATGATTGTTATAAATGAGTTGTAATTAATTTTGGAGTGGAGTCAACACTTTGCTTCACCTGTCTTTCATTCTGTGCCCTCTTTCTTCAGGTCATCTCCCACTGGGTATGGGAGCTAAAGCTTCACTCTTCAACAATCTACTCCTGCTTCCCCTGTGAACCCTGAACCTTCGTGATTTTATGTTCCTGTTTTTTAAAAAGTCAGAGACAGAAAATATGGTAGAAAGAGGAGCATTGATGTCTCCCCCAGACAAGTTTGAACTGATTGGTTACTATCAAAAGAAATGACCTCATTTGAAAACTGAAAAACTTTGGACCCAAAATGATCAAAACATCAAAGGTACACAACTTGTTTCCATGCACTGTAAATGAGGCCACTTTGATTTCTGATTGATGTAATATGTACTGCAGACATGACAAGAGTTTTACTGTTGAAGCCTTAAAAGAGAAGGAGTTTTACATGTTGACATCATTTACAGTAAAAGCTGCAACTCCAAAAGGTGGCATTCTAGTTTGAAGGTCTCATTGTGTTCTGGACACTATGTACTTATAGTACACTTCACTGACATCCTTTGCATTGAATTGCACAGTATACACTTTGTATACTTTTTGTAAGCAAAGTCCAGCTTTTTACAGCTCACACAGGACCTTTGGAGAACAGAACGGAAAGAAAGACATGCAGGAGTCCCCCGGCCATGCTTCCTACTCCACAGATAACTCCTGCATTAAATCAGAGGTAAACACAGACTCATCTCCTCCTCACACATCTCCAAGCCAGACTTGTCCATGCAAACACTCCAGCGTCACACACAGCCTGCAGGCACACAGATTTTACAGATAGATTTCTACAGTATGAACATCTGTGCTCTATTGTTGTCTACAGAAAAGCCCTTTTAAGGCCTCCCATCCCCCTCACCCTTGCCTCCTCTCTCCACCTCTCAACTCCCTTCTCTTCCCCTCTCTGTGCTGTTAGGCTGCAGCATCCCTCTGTAAGGGCAGAAAATGATAATGTGAGGACGAGCGACCACTCCAGCTTTACCTTTCAACGACGTAGTGATGTAAGGGATTCAGCTGAGACGTTGCTGCTTCTGAGTGTTGGCTAATAACATCATATGACCACAAACCACCTGCTCCCTCTACTCGGTCATATGACCAGCTTTAGCTCTGGAACAGCACTCTGGGATTTGTAGTTTGTTTGTGTAGATAAGGCCAAGTGTTTCAGATAAGAACATTTGCCACTAATAATTGCTATTTAGAGCTCAAGAGAACTATACTTATTTATTTTTTATTAAGAAGTTACATAAAAAGCAGCAAAGGTCTAGTAATAAGATGAAGTAACTCATCATCAGGATGTGGTCCTCTCTGCAACATCCAATTGTGTATTAGCACAATGCAATGATTTGCATTGTTTCTGCATTTGTTTCTGAACAGCAGTTTCAACCCCTTGACAAAATACATTGCTTCCCTAAATTTGATAAGTCAAAATTCTAACATACTAAAAAAAGAATTACAGAGCTCACAAAATGCTTTTATTATTATTATTATTATTATTATTATTATTATTATTATTATTATTATTATTATTATTATTATTATTAATGTGAAACATGTACCATAAGGTGTCTGCCAAAGGTATTCACACCCACGGATTTACCCCGCTGCCTTTTTTAAAAAAATTAAATAGTTCTAAGTTAATAGGGCTGCACTGTGGCGCAGTTGGTAGCTCTGTTGCCTTGCAGCAAGAAGGTCCTGGGTTTGATTCCCAGCCCTGGGTCTTTCTGCACGGAGTTTGCATGTTCTCCCTGTGCATGGTGGGTTCTCTCCGGGTACTCCGGCTTCCTCCCACAGTCCAAAAACATGAAACAGCCTCTTGCCCAGAACGTTAGCTGGAGATGGACACCAGCACCTCCCGACCTCACTAGGGACAAGGGTGTGAGAAAATGGATGGATGGGATCCTAAGGTAAAACTGATATTTTGTAATACAATCAATCAATTTATCTATAAAGCACTCTTCATGTTGGAGACAGTTTGCTGGAAACACATAATAAATGGTATTTCTGGGTCAAATACCAGAGTTGTGAAGTAAACTGAAACTGCCTTTTTTAATTCCATCTTTGTAAGAGGGCTGGTAAATATTAAAAGCGATGTACTTACATATTTTCTTCACTTCCCTGGACTAGCTAGGGGAGTTATTGCGCATATTCTTTGCTTAATCTCTTAATAAAAAAATGCATTTTGATTCGTTCTTGATTAACTCAGTGTTTCACCTTAGGTAAGACTTGCTTATTGTTTATTTCTACAAAAATAATGGCAAAAAAAAAAACACATGACACAAAATAGGTGTCTATGCTACAATGTCAGATGCAAGATTACAGCAAGACAAACTGAAGATAACATATTAGGAGAAAACACATGAAGTCTCCAGTTTGTCTTGCTGTAATCTTGCATCTGACATTGTAGCATAGACACCTATTTTGTGTCATGAGTTTT
>CAEFZY010054378.1:0-11178 GCA_903066815.1 Brachyrhaphis roseni | reverse complement strand
AGGCACAAAGTGAAAAGACTGCAAAAAAGGGACACACTTTACAAGAGAGGGAGAATTTGGAAGTACGTGTGTGTGTGTGTGTGTGTGTGTGTATATCAATAAAAAGTATAAAATAATGTTCCAAACTTCCGATAGAGCGATTTCATATTAAAGAAATACTGAAAAAAAATAAGCCCACTTATTTTTCGATTCCAAAAGGCATGAAACATTGGTTCAGATAAATAATGCTGATGTTTTCAAGTTTTTTTTTTTTTTTTACAAAGTGTAAAGGCATTCATTCTATCTGGGGGTGTGATTGAAAAGCCCCACTGCCCTCGGTTCAAAGCTCTATTACATGGCACCACGTCTGGCTTTTTCATCTCAGATGAGCGTCGGGGAGACAGATAGGATATCAGAGCCAGGGATGATGCGAGGATCGCCCCGCTGAAAATCAATCGGCAGACAGTCCGACGTTGGCCTGGACTATTTGTTTCTGCGTCGCTCTGCGCGCACGGAGCCCTTCGCTCCGCCGCAAAAAGTCCAACACACCAAGTGAGATCTGGTCCTTCGGCGCCCTGAGAAAATTCTGCTTTTGGAGCACCGTGCTGCCAGCGCATTAAGTCATAATCACTGCACTGAGAAAAGCAGATATGCACACAGTGGGTCAGTTTTTTCTTTTTAAGCAATGTGACATAAAAGGCTTCTGATGATGAAACCAATACAGTGAACGCAGCTGGATGATCCTAACTAACTGTGGAGAACGTTATTTAGTTCCTATCACATTTTTCTCACTTTGCCAGAACTATTCTGGCAGTTACAAAGGAGAAAAACAGAGAAAACACTGATAAAAAACTAAAAATAAACCTAAAAAAAAATAATACAAAAATGCCCAATTAGAAGAAAACATGTATTGCTGTTTTTTTAAAGGGGCAGCGTTACGTATTTTCCCGCCACATTTTATAGCACAATCTAGGAACCATTAGTTATTGTATTAACTGGATTAATTTCTGTTATGTACTTTTTACATCATTAAACCAGAAATGTTGGATTTAAAAGTCCTGCTGTTGTAGTTTGTGCATCAGAATATATCTAATTAAAACATGTTTGCATATTTTTGGGCATGCAAAATAACTCTCGAATATTAAAAGTTTTAGAATGTCTTTTCTTTCCAACCTATTTGCATGGCTAAAATGAATCCAAACCGTTTCATGTTCTTCCTGTAATAATTTGTATATTGTTAAAAAGTTTCTGTTTTTATAACCCGTTTCTTTTCCGACATGTTGGTGTTTTTCTTTCTTTTAGCAGCTCGTTTCTACGGGAACATGACCAAAAGCTAATTAGAAACGAGTCGTCGTAACAACCATATCATCTAATATCAATGAGAAACTTTGCTTCCTTTTTGTAAAGCCAATTAAAAACAGAAAACATCATTTTTATATCTATTCATGTTGGGCATCTTTTTGTTTATGCTTACCTTATCTTCCACGTTTGAAACTCTTCTCCTCGTTCCGTCTTTTCTCAGCATCATAAGAAACACAGATTGAGACATAAAAGTCGGCTCTTATAACAGTGTGGCCTTAATTTAATTTTTTTTTTTTAGAAAATATTCCAGATGTATTCCTCAATCCAGAACACATTTCTTCTAAAGGTTAACGATGCTACACCATCTGCTCCTCCCAGAGGCCGATTCTGTCAAACCGCTAACTCGCAAGTGATTCGAGAAGAGAGAGAGAAAACTGTGATTCTATAAAATATTTCAGCTTAGAGATTTACAAGAACTAATTGTCTTTCTGGTGACTGCGGAAGATAAATAAAAGAAGAACGAAGTCGAGTCCTGAAGGGGAAATAAAACAGCTGAACATCATAAACTGCCTTGAAACGTAGCAACAAGTTTGAGTGAGCTTCTTAACAAGCTAGCAGCTGCAGGCACAAACATGCGTAAAAAGACATAAAACGGTCGGGTTTCGTCCAAAATGCTCCTCTTTATGGAACCCGTACCCCACGGTGAATCCAAAAGGTCTTCCTAACAAGATCTTTCCTGATCATTAGTTTTAAATAGAAGAGTAAAAATAGTATATTGTCTTGCTAAGAACACAGAGAGCACTGCTTTGCGCTAAGATTTATTTTCAGGTTGTTACATATTAGCCACAATCTAAGCTAAACTAACCACATGTTGGTTTTCTACCACTAAATAACTTATCAGCCATGATCAGATTTAGCTCTAACAGTCAAATGTGCAGGAGAAAACTAACAGTAAATGTCCGGCTGCCTGCTGAAGCTCAGTACATTTACATGAAATGAGCAACAGTTGTTAGTGTCTGAACCAAAATAAAGGCATTAATCCAATTTTTAAATTTTTCTTTACACTTTAATGGAAACAACCGTGGAAATGTAGCTCATCAGAGGAACATAAAGTCAGATTTGGAGGGTTGTAAACATTATGATCACAACAAATTGTTATAGCGATTAGCGCTGTGTGAAAAATTCACATTGCCTTACTTTTACGCATTTCTGAGAAATCCTTGAATCTCAACCACTCATGTGAGCAAAATGGTAGGTGGGGCTTCAACAGATTCCAAGCTTCCACCTAACAGAGCAGCTCAGCCCCAGGACTAAACTCCTTCAGACTAGCCAGCAGCAATTAGCAAACACCTGGTGGAACTGAGCATCAGCTGAGCTCATTATAGGAGATACTTTTCATTGAAACGCTGCTAAAAACGTTGTTAAGGCATTAATAGAGGAGAGATGTTGGGATGACTTCCTGAAGGTTGGTAATTTCAGAAAGAGCAGGAGTTTCTTAAAGAGAGAGAGGCACAATTTCAAGGCCTTAAATTTAAAGTAATTTAAAAAAAAAAATCCTATTTGATTTATGCGGCACTTTTATAAGAACTGAAGATAACATAGTTATTTGATTTTGCCTGGAAAATACATAATACTGCCCCCTTTAAAGATTCCTCAAAAATCTAGTAGTCCAAGAAAGAAAAACAAAACTTTTGCTAAAATCTAATTTAATCTTGTTCTCATGAACAAAGCATCATGTGTCGTCTTATCAGCCAAGCTGGATGAACTGCTACACCTCTATAAAGCTTAGTGGAAGAAAACCTCTAATCCCAGCACCAGTTGTGACAAACGTGATGTGTTTTTTTTAACTGCTTCGAGTTTTTATACTCCCTCTTGTTGGCGATAGAATGAATAGCTGTGAGGTGTGAGCACCAAACGCCTGACTTTAAAGCTGTCTGAGGTTCTCGGCCCCATTACCGGGGCTTGAAGCTGGTTCAGACGTAATAAAACTAATGATCCCGTATGTAACACAGAGGAATATTCTTAACTTGCCAAATCAGGCCCCTGGCTTTCCAGTCCGACTCCTCCTGACCTCAGCTGAGAGAGGAACCTCAAATTAAAGCTAAATGATGGCGCTCCACCCTGTCAAAGCTCCAATTTAGCCCCGGCACGCTCCGAGCGCGGAGTGGGAATGCCGGCGAACCAGCAGCTGGCGTCGCGCGGAAACACGGCGTCTGAGTCGCAAACGGTTTCAGCCAAAACTGAAACCTGCATTTTTTTTTTCTTTGTGTTTGTTTTTTATTAAAAACTCTAGTCTCCAGTACGCACAGGATGGTTTCATGGAAACTACGCCGTAACATGAAAGGGAAACGGTTTATTCTCACACTGTCCAAAAACGGATTGGAAGGGATTCAAACTCAATATATGTGGAGAAGAAGAAGAAGAAAAAGAAGAAATCAGTATTTTTTCATTTTCCTTAATGTTTGTTTAGAGATCAGTAGAGGAGGTTGAAAGGGGGCTGCGGTGAGTTCTGATCCGTTCGGCATACCCAACCGGAGGAAAACTTATCTGGGTGGAGATAATGGGTTGTTTATGTAAAGTTTGTAACTCTCAGTGTGTACAGGAAAGTCTGACTTCATCGGACTTCGTCTTTCAGTGTGGTCTCTCATCACGCGCTCTCTCGCAGGGAGGAAAGGCCAAGTCGAGGCTAACTCAGCGTGATGCGAGCGCTTTATTAAACAGAACCCGGACTGGACCGGCTGACGGCGACGGCCCCCGCTGACCTCCGGCTGATCCGGGATCAGACCGTAGGAACCGCGGAAAACGATGCAAACTGGCAGCGGCGTACAAGAGTGAAACAATGCTTTTATGGGTGTCTTTTTTTTTTTTCTCACGTCCACACACTAATCCTCCCGCACACAAACTTACACACTCATGGAGAGTGCACACACAATTACTATCGCAGCTTTCCAGAGGCAGCAAAGCGGCTGCTGTTTCACTTGATCTGCTGTAATGAGAACAGCAGCAAAGAGCCAGTAATGACATCTCTGCTCGCAGCGCTATTTCAACACTTCCCGTAGCATGACCCTGGAGTGGCTGAGAAAACTCAAACTCTCTGGAAAGTGGGGTGGGGGAAAAAAAAAAAAAGTTTAAGGGTTGAATTATATGGCACCAATAACAGGCACAGTAGGAGATTGTCCAGTGGTCTGATTGACGTTTACAGAAAGTGGCAGTTTGGGCCGGCTGTGTGTTTTTGCTTGTCGGATATTTTGCCACCAGGCTTTTCCAACCGAAGAGACAAACAGAACCGCTTACCTTCACTGTTTTCATCTTTACGGTTAACTTTGAGGTGTTTAGAAATCATTTCCTTAAATTAATTTTTTTTTTTAACTGATATATAAGGAGGAGAAATAGGAAATAGTAACACAAGCTAAACATAAGAGCAGGCCTTCTGTACGGAAGCCCAGAGCGGACATTTTCCGCATATACTTTATTTCTGATAGTTTAATTGAGATAATGAGATAAATTCCACGTATACTTGTTTGCCAGTGGTTTTCTCAAGATTAATTAATTTCCTGTTTTCAGCTTTTTTAAATGGTTTTCTTTAGAGAACGAGTTAACTTTTGTTAATGATCGTTGTTCCCAATGGTTTTCAGGTGATGATGAGTTAGTCCTTCAGAAAACAAGGTTTGTTTCCTTAAGATTAACTCGTCATCGACAGAAACCCACCGGTAGATTAATATGTTATGTGGAGAAAACCATCAGGAAAAAGTATATGCAGAAAATGTCCATTGTCAGCTTCCGTACTTCCACTTCTTTCTAAAAGAAAGATAATTTATTAATGAGCTCATTTGCAGTTGTTTGTCCCTGAGCAGCTCCTCCACTGCTACAGGTGTGAACCACATGAAAAACACTTTACTTGTTGAGCTGCTACCAAACCTTTCAACATCTCATACATCAGTTCTCTGATTGGTCGTTGGATATTTGGTTCGGTTATACATTGCCCAGGGTTCCTACAACTTTTCCATTCCTATGGCTACGTTTACACGAGAGCGTTGCTTGGAAACCGCCGGCGTTTTTGGGTGTTGATTGGGGAAAAAGTTTCCTTGAATCTTCTGTAGGTGCAATGGGAAAATATTCTGGTCTGGATTACATCTTTTCTCTTTACTTCTCTTTCAATTCCCACCGTACTGTAATGTTCCTTTTTTTTTCTGTTTGATTAATGTGTTAAGTTTTCTTGTCATGAGAAGCACTTTGACCTGAAATGTGCCAGACAAATTAACTTGACTTGTTGGTCTGACTGAGGTTGGGAAGTTCCCCGCAGTGAACCTCCAGAAATACTCTGTTGTCGTAAACTGCAGTTGTTCTGCACAACACCACCTTCAGAGCGGAGGCTTATCAGCACTGTCAGGTCTGACCTTCCAACTGTCGAACTGTATCAATCACAGGGCGGTTTTGGCTTGTTTGTGTAATATTTACTGTCAGACGGAGACCCTAAGATGGAGAAATTTGCTGCCTCGTGTGCAGAACCGCGTAACTAAAGCAAAACCAAATATTCTCTCTCTTGTTTCAGTTAATAAAAACAAATATAGTGTCAAAAATAACAAAATGTTGGGTTTCATAGTGAACAAACAGCAAGCAGGTCAAATAAAAAGCGGAGTAATATTTTAAAGTAGCTGACTTTTCAGATTTTGTGATGTAAGTTATGAGCTTTCCTCGTTTCATTAAAGGGACAGTATGTATTGTGTAAAATTTACTTTTTTGAATTTTACATGATATTATAATGTTATCAAAAGATGCCTGGAGTCTTGCGTTGATTCTTTCATTCATGTTTGAGAAATCCTGTAATCTCCCATGGCAACCATTCTGCTGTGTTTCCTTACCCGGCCCCTTCAGACTAGCCAGCAGCAATTAGCAATGAAACTGCACATCTGAGCTCATTATAGGAGCTGCTTCTGAGTGAAATGCTAGTAAAAAAAAAAATGTTATTAAAGGGTTAATAGAGGAGCTTTGTAGTGATGACTTCCTGAAGGGGGCGTGTCAAGAAAGAGCAAGAGTTTTTAAAGAGACAGAGGCCCAATTTCAAGGTGTTGAATCAGGAAGTCAAATTTCTTTTAAGTCATATTTGGTACATACAGCATTTTTGTAATAACTGAAGGAAAAATAGTTGCTTAATTGTGCTGTAAAATGGCACTATGTGCCTGGATAAGACATAATACTGTCCCTTTAAGCTCTCAGTTAAGGTGAAAGAAAAGACTGCTTGTATGTTTGGCACACACATTCCCTGTACTCGCGTTTTCCCATCATGTCACCTGATGGAAGTCATTTAAGATGAGCCTAACCTGCTGCTGAGGGACTTCTTTGGTGCTTGTTAAACAAATCTCCAAAAATCTGCATGTCATATCACCTACAGGCAGTTTCCCCCACGACGGTCCACAAAGTGATAATGATAGCATTTCCCAAACACTCAATTAATGAGTTCTGAGCTGCTGTTAAGGCTTTTCCTAAATTCCTGCAGCTGCATCTACGGGGACTAAACTCTCCAGATTGCAGTCTTTATGAGAACTTGTGGTCAGATCTTAAAAAGAGAAGCCAAAGCCAGTTGTGATCAGCTCCAAGCCTCAATAAGACGAGAACAGGTCACCGTCATAAACGGTTTGGCTCAGGAAGGCACATCCAGCACCTCGGGGGGAATTGCAGAGGTTATGAAGAGGTTATGAGGGTCGGCACTGTAAATATTGGCTCTCCATTCACAACAGACAACTAATGTGAAGAAGTGTTTAGACGTTTGAAACTCATGAAATGTTTTTAGATGCCCAGTGTGTCCTAAAGACCTATAAAAACATAACAAAGTTGTTCATGCAACAAAACCTCCTTAGTCGGTGTGACCTTGATTATAGGCAATTTCAAGGTTTACGTGAGATACAGTAGCGGTAAATACCACTTATGTCGGATTTTTGCTTAAAGTGGTAGTTCAGGATTATTGAAAAGGTTCTGTTGGAAGATAATAATAAGAGTAACTTAGCAGCAGTAGAAAACTCTTTTGGTGTCTTTATTAGTTGTAAAGCCAAGAAGGACTGAGACCAAAGCAGGCTTATAAAATGAAATAAATTTAAAAAAGAAGACAGCAATTTTGTTTTATTTGCCTTTGAATAGTCATCACATTTCCATTCCACGGTTATTTACATAGACGCCATTGATTATTTCCTTGGAGACAGCGCGCCACCAAGGATCTTCCTGACTGAAACGCATACTGTATATATAGAGCTTCCCATCAGATTCACTTGCTTAACATAGAAGTAAGGATTAAAAATATATCTAACTTTTGTGCACAGAAACACTACTGTTGGAGTGTTCAATAACATTTTGCATTCTCAGCACGTGTTTCAGTCAGGAAGATAATTGGTGATGCGCTGCCTCCGACCACCATTTCCTGTGAAAAATTATAATCACTTCTGCGTAATCTGCATGAGACAGTGTTTTTTAGATACTGTTGGCTTCTCTCAAGCAAGATAGGAGGATTTTATACATAAGGTAGGATATTAATGACCTAAATTATTTTAACAGACTACTTTCCAGCATCCTAAGTTGTTTCTTAAAGTCATTTTTTCCCCCTCGCTGAACAGCTTGTGTCGATTATAACTGTAAATATGACATGTTTGACAACCCTCTGACCCTTTCAAAGTGTCTGGACTTTAAAATACACCCCCCCCCAAAAAAAAAAATTACAAAATGTCTTCCTTTGTTGCCCCCTCAAAAATGTCAGCAGTGGATAAACAAAGACAGAAAAAACCCAACACATTGTGTTTTATTGGCACCAGTCTGAAACTCTCCAACTCGTTCCGGCCCAGTGTGTTTTTTATTTTTCCCTCCCTGAGGCTGCTTGACTCTTTGCTCTCTCTCTCTGTTGACTGCTTTGTAAAACATCTCATCGGTTCATTCATTCGAGTGCCATATAAGTGTGGTCTCTGATAAAGTGTTGTCCCAAATAATTGCTGTATTTTATTTTACTTTTCACGCCGCATTTATCTCCTCAAACAAGCTTTTGTGGAACACGGCCAATCCTAGTGATGGATAGGAACGGCTGTAGATAAAAGAAGAAGAGAAAGCAAAAACTTTCCCTGTGTGAATAGTGAGCGCACTTAGGAGGAAATACAAAGACAACACTTATGCCTTCAGCGATGGCGTGGCACTAAATCTACAGTTGACGGACAGCCACTTGTGACTTAATAAGGCCATGCTGAATAATGCTAATTTGGAGGGTTTTAACTCTATTCAACCATACCATCAGGACAGATTTGTTTTGTGGTGTTTGAAAGGTAAATCAACAGAAGTTGAGAGAGTACTTGTCAGGCAAGCAACCAACACAAAACCCCTAATTAGCTCTGAACAGGCCTAGTGACCCAGCTAAAACAGGGATGTGCTTGTTACTTGGACAAAGTACTCAACGCTAGCACTGATGGTCAAATCTCAAATTCAAATTAAAGCTACTCTGTCAAAGGTTTACTCCAGAGAGGTGTTTACTTTAACAATACTTAAAACTGCACAATATAACTTTTAATAAACTTTTTTTTTCTTTACGCATTTGGTGAAATAGTATGAGACAGATTAAAATGTGAAAAAAAATTAATTCTTTGCTAGCTCCCAGTGCCAACTAGAAACAACCAATCTCAGCTGGGATTGGTTGTCAATAACCCTCTGCTATGCTACAGCTTCCTCCTCATAAGGGGAAGTAGCATTACCATGAATGCTACTGCTAGTTAGCATGGACACCAACTACGCTGAAAAAACAAAACAAAACTTGGTTTTCCTGGAATGGTGAGTTGTTTCTTCACCATTAACATATTGAACAGCAGGTACACAATGTTGATTAACAGCATTAAGACCCTCCTCCTGCCTCTGACTGATTGTTTTTGGTCAGGAAAATTACGTGAATTGGAATTGTGAAAACAAATTTGCGTAATAAGAACATGTCAATTTTGAAAAATCAAATTTTTCATAAAACGTTTTTGTGCTAGGAAGAAGTGGTTTTTTTCCCACATCGAAAGTATCGTATTTCAACAGAAAAACCTTTTTCACACCACACGAGTCATGTATGGACGACGGAGAAGCATGTTTTTTCATGACATATTGTGTGAACAAACCTACTGATGTGATCTTAACTCAATTTTTGATTTAATGGAAATAAGGCAATTGCGAAATTGTGGCTTTTTTTCAACATTAGCAGAATAGCACAAAGTTTTGCGTAGAGTTGATAATAAAATACTTGTTTTTGAAATGTAGTGGAGGAAAGATTCTTAAGTGCAGTACTCAAGTAAAAGTACACCACTGCCTATAAGATTTTCATTTCATTTGTTGCGTTGAAAAAAACCCTACCTGTCTCCAGCAATTAGCCACAATAAGCCACGCTAGGAATTTAGATAGCTGCTTGAAATCATAAGAAAAAAGCAAGAAATAATCTGATTATTTGGTGATTTTTTTTTTTTTTGCTGTTTATGGTTAAAAGTCTAGCAAAGAAATAATGGAAGTGACAAAGAATACTGAGGGCAATAAAAGAATATCAGATGGTGGCACTGATGAGAAGTGGACATAAATTGGGAATGTTTCAATAACACATAAAGAATGGTTTAAGAGGATTCTTCAAAAAAAGAACAAAAAGCATAATGAGGCCTCCTTAAACTGTAATTTCTCTCTTTTATTTGTGCCAGCAATGATGAAAAAGGTTTTGGAGGTTTGCTCGGAGAGAGGAAAAAAAAAAAAAAAATTCAAATGTCTCACAGTCTCCAGCAAGGTTATGTAGAACGCTCATGTCTCACGGGAGCAAACTAAATTCATCTTCCTGGCAGTTTCAAAGGTCCCTGCGTTATTCTCCTCCGTTTGCCGCATAACAGATGGGTAATATTGCCTTCCCTTTGCGGTGAGTATGTCAAACATGAAACACTGCTCTTCCCCCACTCAAAAAAAAAAAAAAAGCAACATTGCATTCAGTTCACAGTTATTCGATCAGACTGAAAAGCGCCTGAAAATGCAGCTGGCTGAACTCTCGTAGCGTCGGCTGCAGGAAACATGAAAAGAATGGCGGTGTGGACGTGAAATGAAACAGGCAGTTTAAAGAAATGCTATATCCTGTTCACCAAATATCCGCACGTTTCATGAGAGTGCATTAACAGCGCTGCGTTAAAAGGTGGGAGACCTTGGCACGGCCAATCCTCTGTGGGTGCTTTCGGTGGGGGTTATCAGAGTAATGCTCTCTGACATAAGGCCGCTGGATCAAAAGGCATTTTGTTTTCTTTTCATCTCGCGCGCGCTCTCAGCCAAGACCGTATTGACTGAGCAAGGAAGCCAAGGAGGCCGAGACAGACAAGAGGGAGGCAGAAACAGAGAGAGAAAAACAGAGCCGATGACTGCAGGGCTTACAGGCAGGTAGGGGAAAAGCCTGTGGAGCTGGATTTTACCCTGTAAATATCTGGGACGTCGCTCATCAGTGCACACACACCCTCGCTTCACACACACCCTCGGTTCACACATTCCGACGCGGCTCCTCCATTAGCGCGATCGCACGAGTTGTTCGGATCGCGGCTCACAGATGATTCATTCAGTCTCATCAGATGGTCAGAGAGTCTTACGTGAAGTTCAGATTTCCGTCTCATCTTTCATCACGAGAGCCCTGTGCTGTAATAGATCAAAGGTGTGCGATAATGTGTGTATTCAGCAGTGATGGCATAGTTACTTTGAAAAAGTAACTTTAATCAGATTACTGATTACTCCTTGAAAAAGTAACTTAGTTAGATTACCGGTTACTTGATTTGGAAAGTAACTAAGTTACATTGAAAGTAACTTTTTAGTTACTTTCAGCAGCTGCTAACAACAACGCTCCACCACCTGTGAAAGTTACATTGATCTTTGCCAATACTCAAT
>CAEFZY010054377.1:0-50660 GCA_903066815.1 Brachyrhaphis roseni | reverse complement strand
GACGGAGTCATCACCGACATGGATCAGACGCGCGACGCCATCGTCAACGCCTCGCGGCTGCCCATGTCCATCATCATCGTCGGCGTGGGAGCGGCGGATTTCAGCGCCATGGAGTTCCTGGACGGAGACAACGGCCACCTGCGTTCTGTGGCCGGCGAGGCCGCCATGAGGGACATCGTCCAGTTTGTCCCCTTCAGGGATTTTCAGAACGTGAGTTCGTCAAGTCCAGTTCACCAAAATTCTTTCTGTTTCTCACAGCGTTTGCTGTGATTTCAGCTGATTCAGCTTCATTTCTCCGTTTTAGGAAGCTAACTCATTACTATAAAAACTGCATGCATTTCACTTGGTCATTTTTTTTTTTTTTGATACAAAATCGGAGTCGTGTTATAGCAGAGCAAAGTCCCTACGCAGCATCTGATACCTCAAACCAATGGAGGCCAAGGCCCTCAGCAAAGAGCTCACTTAGTTCTTGTGCTTACATTGTTTATTCCTCTTTCTTTCAGGCGCCCAGCCAGGCTCTTGCTCAAAGCGTATTAGCCGAGTTGCCTCAGCAAGTAACCTCCTTCTTCAGTTTACGCAAACTGAAGCCTCCCCAAGATCCAAGTCCGTCTTAGGGGTACAAATACCTGTATTAAATCATGTCATGCCTTTATAAACAACTGCCTCAAGTCATGTTCAGCAATGCTTTTAATATTTGTTTTGGCTGATCTGATTACAGATCTAGCACTGATATGAAGAGATGTACCTGAACTGACCTGTTAATAGAACTTAGTTACCAGAAAAATGTTTACGCACTTTACAACAATAAGCCTCAGTGTATTTTCCTTGGATTTTATATCCCATAGTTAAATATCTCACAATTCATTGTTGAGTCCCATCATCAGAAATCTGTCCCTCTATGGGAGGATAAAAAATTAAAGGCATTGTTGCTGCTAATTTTCACAATGGCTCTCTATAATTTGGCTAAAAAAGTGCAAAGCCTACAATTAAAAAAAAGAGGTAACAAATGCAGAATTTGCAGTTTTATTTGTTTTGTTTAAATTTCACAACAGAACGACACCAATATTAGTCAGACATCTACGTGGCGTGACACTGGACGGTTGAGGTTACCAGTAACTCACTGCTAACATAAGTTTGTCAGCTAACTTGCTAGCTAACTAACTCAGTTGGCTAATGAACTAATTAGCAAGGTTAAATATCTAAACCCACCAAACCCTGGTTAGCTGGCTAGCTAGCTTTTTTGCTGGCTAGTTAACATTACATTTTTAAGCTAGCTGGACAAAATTCATATACTTTTGTGGAGAAGTGTATGAATTGCCTTCTAACTAAGTTAGTTAGCTAAATGACTAGCTAAGTTAAATATCTGAACCCACCAAACCAGTTAGCTAGTAGCATTTTTGTGTTTGTCATTATATTTTTAAGTTGGCTGGATGAAATTCACGCATTTCTGTGGAAACACAGGACTTAAATTTCATTCATAATGGTCTTACAAAGGTCTTAGAAAGTGTGAAATTTGTGTTGGTGAAACCCTGATGAGGCTTTATGTTTTCAAGAGTTCGATCTGATCAGTCAGAACAAATGTTACCTTTGGATCTGAAATGTTTTTCGCTAAGCAAGCGCTTTAAGCATTAGAGAGAGGGATTTCCTCCTTTTGATCTCTCTGCTGTCCTCTAACATTTACTAACATTGACTTGAGACTTTTGCTCATGCTGAAACGCTGATGGGTTAAATTGCATCATCAGATGCAATTTAATCCCATTGCTTTTTCTACGCAATGGGGTTTTGATGCTACAAAAGGAATTAGCTTGTGGTGGCTAACAGACCTCTCTTCTTGTTCCACAGTATTTAAAACCTGACTGGTAATGAAATCATTAAAAAAATAAATTATAAATTTTCTTTTCAGCTGCCTTCATCTGCATGGCATCCTTCTGGTCACTCTCTCTCTTCATGCCTTCTAATATATCAGCCTCTAAATAACAAAATGAATCAGTATGCTCTTTGTTTTGACTTTCTAAAAACTAAATCTCCTGTTTTCATGCATTAGGCTCCTCGTGAGGCGCTGGCAAAGAGCGTGTTGGCTGAAGTGCCGACTCAGCTGGTGGACTTTTTCTGCACCTTGGAGCTGAACCCACCAAAGCTGAGTCCTGCCCCGGTGGAGACCCCCACGATGCCATAAAGAAACCCGACGGATTCCACTTTTCATCTCATGCAGCTCTATATAACCGACAGCGCTGTCATGTTAGTGTGCACTACAGTGTCAATCGAGCCAGCTGTCGACAGCATCCAGGTTAGTTCGTTAATTTTATGTGTAAAAAATATATATATAAAAGAATCCTGGTTTCTGCTCTATATAGAAAGCAGGAGACATCTGGACAAGCCTAGATTTAAAGTTCTAAATTTGCCCTTTAAGATTAGAGTTTGCATGGTAGTTTACTCTATATTGTCAAAAGTATTGAAATGCATTCCTTTATGAACTTCAGTCCCATTCTGAATTCATCGGCATTAACATGATGATGGCCCACCCTTTGTTGCTGTTTCACCTCCCTTTGGAAAGTGTCATAGGTTATATGGGATTTTTCTGTCTTTGCATTTGTGAGGTCAGACGCTGATGTTGGATGACAATGTCGTTTTAATTGTGCCAAAGACGCATCATCAGATTGAGCTCTTCCTCGTCAAACTTCTTTGTGGACCTTTCTTTGTTGCTTGCTTTCCAATTCAAAAATACTTTATAGATCCCAAAGGGAAATTAAATAAATAATTAAATGTCAACTATGTGGAGATGTTCCCATATAGTTGAGGATATTAATAATTTTGCAAAGCGCAAGTCGTCTGTGTATGTCTTGTTTGTTGGATTTTCTCATCAGAAACTAGAAATGAAAATAAAGGTAGTAGTTTTATTTTTGTTTTAAAATAAAAATATTAACTTTAATGACTCTTTTTTTTTTTTTTGGTGGGAAAATTTGATTTTCTCTTTCATATCTAAAATGATAAAAATATATTTTTTTTAAATTAAACTGCTTAATTTCATAGTCCGATACTCTTATCTTGGGCTAGTACAGTATATATGTCACCATGTGATGACAATGCCCAAATATGGTAACGCTTTCTCAAGCTCACTGTCATTAAAAATATTCCTTTTTTTTTTTTTTTACATTTAAATGCCTACCCTTGTCCAATCTAATAAATATTTTAGACATATGTTAGTCTTATCTTTAGATATTAACCTGCGTATTTGTTTTGTGGTGGGAGAAACACATGGGAGAACACTTTGTGGGTACGGTGTCTCCCACGGTCACAGTGTAAGTCTCAACATGTTCTTATTTTAAACACGAGACGAATGTTCTGCTTCTCTGTTCTTTATGAAAACGTTCCAATTTTATGTTTTGGGTTCGCATTGAGTTTAATTGATGGTTTCTGATGAGAATACTCAAAGACCAACAAAATCTAAGTGACACAAGACAAATTTTGGGGGAAAAAAAGTGCTAGACTTTCAGTACATTAGTTGCCTTTTTAGACCTTAAACAAAATCACTGTGTAATTCATAATTCCATCATTTTCTATGTTGAATCATGTAATATCAAATGTGTAACACTTCTAAAATCATGAACTAGAATGAAAACCACAGTCAATAGCTGTGGTCTGCATGTTTGTCTATGTACTTCCATGTAATAATTATCTATTAGTATAAAATTTATATTGTCATAATTGGGTTTATTTTGCCACTTATGTTTAGCTTTTTCCACAGATTTGTCTCTCAGACATGAACTAACATAATATCAGTATTATATATGCTAGTGCTCTCAACACCAGTGACAGTTTTGAAAATGGAAGCACATGTTTACATTTTAAGTGTTTTTATATTGCCACTAGTTTAAATGTAACCTTTTGACCATATAATGTTCATTTGATGGCTCCTTCCTGTTCTATTCCAGCTGCTTTGCACTTAAATCAGTAGTGGACGATGTGCCTTGGAGCGCCCTGCTTGCTAATAAAGCACTTAAAATTGTAAACAAAGTTGGTTTTCTTTGTCGGGTAGACTCTATGCCTCTGAGATGTACGCTGCTACCACTTAGTGGTGAGAAGGTGGCACAACAGCCTCACCAACTCAGGGTAGTTACCAGGTACAACTCAATAAAATAGAAAGTCGTCAAAAAAGTTATTTTAGTCACTGAATTCAAAGAGTGGAACTCACTATATGGTCTTATTACTGCCAAAATGATATTTTAAGGTGTTCATTTCTGTTCTTTTTGAGTAGTTAAAAAAAAAGAAGAATGTAATGGATATGTTTTGGGCTACACTATGGAGAAGACTGCTGACTATACTTTCGTCCACATGAAAGGTGAGCCACAAAATGTCATTTTTAAAGAATCTGGGTTTTCTGAACACTGTATCCAAGCTCATGAAAGGAAAATTAAGTGGTAAAAAAGGCTTAACTAAAGTAAAGAAGGGGCCACAAGCTCATCTCTTCCACGCATCTCGATTTACCATATAACTGCGCAATTTGACATTTCAAATATAAATTAGCTTAATGGAAAGACAGCAATTTGGAAAAACATGTCTTTCAATAAAATCAAAATCAGTATGGAGGAAAGCCTTTTCTTCTGATTCAAGTTTGAGCAGAAGAAAGTAATAAAAACTTCATTCAATATTTAACTATTTTGAACTGAATTACTAAAATTCATCAACTTCTTGACGAAATAATATGATTCTACCTGTTGAAATTCCTTATATACTAATTTCACCTTGCCAAAAGACTAAAGTAGGGATGATATGTTCTTAAAAAATAAACCACAACAACCTAGAAATGCCTCTTAAAAGTTTAAGTACTTCACTCATAATCATTCAATTGTGTACAAATGCACAAGGACACATCTTGTTCAGTGATATCACTGTAGACCAAGAGAGAGATTTATTACAGCTACTGACACCATTAATCAGGCACTTGAACTTTTTTTATACAAAAATAATCTACTTCTGATTAGGTGACGGCTACATTGCATTCTTGTAACCCAACAAACATTAGCAGGTTTGTATTGACTCATTGTTCAGCGTGCCAGCACTACTTTCTGTCTAGACCGACTCAGTTCCTCAAGTCTTCTCCGTCGCCATGGGCAACAGCAGATTACATTCAGGACTCTGGCATCTCAGCCTTGAAGTTCTTGAAGACCTCCTGAATGCGGTTGCATACACAATCTCCGTCTCCGTGGTCACATGCGGTGGATGTTGTTGTGATCCATGAACTGCTTCAGGTTGTGCAGGTTGTCCCACCACTTGAAGAGGAAAGTGTTTGCGATGAGGCCGAACCAAGGCGTTACGTCCAGCTCCTTCCGCTCGGCCTTGTCCAGCATCGCTTTGAGCTCCTCTTTGCTCACGTAGCAGTGGCTCTTTATCTCGTTGGGATCTGGACTCAACTCCACGTCCTACCGGAAAGGTTGGGAAAAGTCGTCAAAATCGGAATTAAACGCACTCGAGTTTGTGGTTGAGACATGACAAAAAGACAGTCGGGGTTCGTATAATTCAAGCACTTTTCCAAGCGTTTTTTGTTTTGTTTTGTTTTTTTTCCCAAGGTAACAGCGTCACACTTTGTAGATGAAAATATAAATGAACTAAAACAAAAGACGTATTGGTTACTGTTGATAATGTCTATTCTACATCCTACAGCAGGTACAAGGTAAGCTGAAATGTCTCTCAAAAACAAAACACTTAATTTGTTTGTTTTTTTTTTTTTTTTAAATCCCCTAATTTTCAATAACATTGTTTAATGTATAAAATATAAGTCCACCTTTACATCAATTAAATAGATCTGCAAGTCATTGGCTGCATTTCCATTTCAAATGTTCCTAAACTGTTAATGTGAGAAAAAAAAAAAAAGTTTTGCAATTCACAACTTTATTTTTCAAAATATCGAATTGTGCAATCATATGGTCAATGGAAATGCAGCTATTGAGCCACTGGGAATAATAAATATTCATTACATGGAAACAATCCAGAAGAATTGTATTAAAGTAAATATCATTCCTGCTCAAATTAAATGTTTAAACACAATGCACAACAAAAATTATAATGAAAATCTATTAAAAAATTATTTTCACTAAGTTTCCTGGCATTTAATAAACACAAATAATTTTGTAATTCTAATTGACCTAAAACAGAAATGTTAAGTCTGATTTAACTTCAGACAGTGAGAAAAAAAAAAAGTCTGTCTTATTATGTGTAATAAAAATATCTGGTTTCAACTGCAAATAATGTTTTACAAATTTAGGCTTTTAATCAAATGTTGTATTGCACTTTATCATCAAAGTGTGCTATTTGAACATCAAGCACTTTCAAGGACTTTATACAGAAATAAAGCACTTTCCAAACGTTAAACACTCAAATGAAACTCGAGCAGCATTGTCCTTCCAGCAGGAGCGTTGATTAGAGATCGGATTGAGTCGACCCACCTTTTGCATGAAGAGTATATAATCGATCTCGTGTTCTCCCCACACCCCGTCGGACTGAGCTTTGTAGTGGATTCGTGTCAGGTACGTCATCTCATCTGGTGGCACCTGAAGAACAACAGCAGATCAGACTTGGAGCGAAGACGTGGCTCAGTCCTCTCTAATCCTCTTCCAGCCAGCGATTCCCACCTGCTCCAGGGGGATTCCCAGTTCGGCCTGGAGTCTCCTCTGGGCGGCCTTCCTCACGCCCAGCGCGTCCCTCTCCTCCAGCTCGCTGTCCGTGTGCAGAGGATGGCTGCAGCATGTGTTCGTGAAGCAGCCTGCATGTGGAGAGAAAAAGCCAGCTGAAGCCATTTGTGACTATTTATTAGGGCGGCAACTAGCAGCAGCTTTAGTAATCGATGATTCTGACGATTAAATCGATTTAAAAATAAAATAATGGGGGCACTTTGCAGATTATTAATTTAAATGCTTAAGCTCTTTTTTTATACAATTTTATAAATACATTTTAAGAATACAAATAATAAAATTCCCATTTTTATGTAAGAAAATAAACATTTTATTGCCTAAAATGCAACAACAGCATTCTTTTAGTGCACTTGATCATTTTGAGAGGACTCATATGCAGCTAAAAAAAAAAATTCTAACATAAAAAGTTTAACAGAATTTGAACCAGCCTAAAACTAGTTCTAGGCAAAACTTTTTAAGGTTAGGTTAGGTTAAACTTTATTAATCCCGTAGGGAAATTGAGGTTGTCAGTTGCTCACACATTAATACACATCCACACAGCATTTCAGGTCATACAACTGGAAAATATCCATAAAAAGGTACACAGATATTTATATATCTTAAATGCAAAATGTACATATTTTTGTACTGTTTTGACTTAATTACTGCTCTGAATATGATGTTCTCTCAGCAATTTGTGTTCTTCCCTGGTAATGATTAATCGATTGCTAAATTAGTGGATGATTATTTCAATAGTCGATTCATCGCGATTAATGTTTCAACCCTACAAAATATATTGTGTCATGGCAGGGACCCAGTGTTCCTCACCTGGGAAGGTGATTTTGGCATCGGATCTCTGCTGCAGGAGCAGCTTCTCCTCGCTGTTGAAAAGGAAGACGCTGAAGGCTCTGTGCAGCAAACCTGGACAGGGTTTTAGGAAGACAGGTGAGGTCAGAGCTGCTGAGGCAGCGAGAGCGGACCGCAGGCGGGGTATACCTTTGTCGATGTTGGAGTTGAGGTGGCAGTTTTTCTTGGTGTCCGCTCCGATCTTCTGGTCGTTCTCGTCGATGAGGATGCACATCTCCGCGAGCAGCTGGACCTGCTTCTCGTCCAGGTGGTCTGTGGTGATCTCGGGCATCCTGACTGCAGCCTGTGCGCGTCTCACCTCGCTGATGGAGAAATGGAACGACTTTAATATTGCATCCTAGACTTTAGACAGCTGATTTCAACGGACCCAGGGGTTATCTATTCACTTAAACCAGTTCATACAGTAGAAAAACGACGACATCTACAACACGGATAAACGAGCGTCTTTAAACGGTAGCAGCTCCGAGGATTTAACCCACCTGGATATCCGTCTGCAGCCGCTCGTCACAGAAGGCCTCTGCCACCCAGGAACTACTTTGTTGCTGGCAGGGACGTTTGATTTCAACACGCCGACTCCCTCGCGGGTTAGCACCCGGAGCACCGCCCACACAACTGGGGCCATGGCCTGACCGAAACACAAAACCAATCACAAGGACGGAGCACCTGGCTGATGGTAATACACGGACAGGATTACGAAGGAATGGATCGGGTGACGTTGTACACACATGGACGAAGTGTTGACCTTGGCAGACACGTGGCTTTAAAAGGATCCTAAAAGGGACAATAATGAATTATGGAAGTGAGGTTTTGTTGCATGATTATAATTACTTAATATCTTACTTGCTTCAGATTCTGAGTATATTCACCTATTTGCCAACCTGAGTATTACCTACCTGTACTTCCTATGTGCATAAATAGTCCACTTATGTGACAATATCTTAGCCGTGCACACGTGATTATGGTTTACAGGTTACTAAAATAGCTTTTGCTTAAGCTGCTATTACATTCTTGAGATTGGATTTTTATTTATCTCAGTAGAATCCATTCCAATGTACTCCATTTCGTTTTTTTAAATAAACGCGAACTGTAAACACGCCATCAGCCCACTGCACCACCCAGGCCTCTAAAGACCTAACACACTGTGTATGCACTGTGGGGACACGTGCAAACCACGCAAAAGTACATACTATGAGATGCTACTTACCAAGTACGTAATTTGCAGCAGGAGAGCCAAAATACGCCCTTGAAGCCTATTTGAATGTGCTTGCTGCAGTTATTCCGGAATGGCAACGAACAGTCACGCATTCGCTCTCTCGTTCTGACGTTACGGGCTTTGATTCGCTGTCTAAACGGCGGCGTGACCGCTCATTGGTCCAAAGGCTGCAAACACAGATCACGTGATGCGGAAGCACTTTTTAATATGCGATGTGTCAAATTTCGTAATTAAAACAGGCTATTTAAAATAAATGACATCCCTTTAATGTTTAGTGTTAAACTAGTATAACCTGGTGGAAATTTTAAATTAACAGACGCCCATTATAAAGTCCACTCAATTGTCCCGGCAGCCATGAACGTCCGATAGCATAAAGGTTATATGTGGCAGCGGCTATTTAAGCTAGCTTCTGCAGCTCAAGGCTGATTGAAGATGCTTTTGAAATCAGGAACACAGCAGAATTGGTGAGTGACAGTACAGCTTCTACAGATATACAAATATTGGAGTTGAAGTATTAGACTACTAGATGCATGTTACATTTGAACGTAACCTGTATAGCTTTGGGAAAATGGTCTAAAATGATATATGTTATCGCGTGCTTGGCGATGTATTTGCTTTGCTCTCCTCGGTCGGGTTGTTGAAGTAAAACGACAATATCTCGATAATGACCCCCACTGTTTAGCTGAACGTCATATAAATTCTAAATATAAGCAGAAGTATAATGTTTTAGCAATGGTCAGGTTGTCTTTTAACAGGAAGTTTAGGGTTTTACCGGTGTGACACTAAATTCTGTGACCCTGTCAGATTGTGCGACATTATTAGGACCTTCATCCGACTGGAGAGATACTAATCAGTTATTTTAAATCATAGTTATCTGTCTCTCTTTTTTCGTAGCATGGTGTTATCCCATAATGTTTAATGTCTGACTGTGAAATTATTACTTGAAAATAGATATACAGTAATAAGTCCTCTGGGAATTTGTGTGATGTTTCAGGACGCACAATAAAAAGCGTAGGTCTTTTTATTAAACAAAGTCAAACAGGGGAAGTAGTTCTCTTTGACTCACTTCCTTTACAGCAACTTCCTTCAGTTTAATTTAGGTCGTTTCAGCACCTGGATTATTTTGGCTTTTTTGCCTATTATGTTGTAGATTTGCGGCTGTGTTGGAACCATTGACACAATTGACAGCCAAATCTTTTGCTTTCACAAAGACTGAGTCAAGTTTGACTCTTGAATACTTAAGTATACAGGTGTCCACATTATGGACCGTCTGCCATTCTGTTCCACAGTTTAAATGAAGATTTTATGCACGCGTCTTGTGGTTGGGTTTTCTTTAAACCTGATGCTGTGATTTCTGGTCCAACTCTGTGGTCAGCCTCTGTGGGTGCTAAGGAAGTTCATGTAATTGTTTCTTTTCCATCATACTTCACATTAAAATGAAAATGTTATGACACAGTAACACACAAAGTATTTTCCAGGTTTATCGTGTCACGCATTATTCGCATCATTACAAGGGTTGCACCTATGTGAAACTGATCTAATCTAACTCTGCAAAGATCTGAAAATCACCCACAAGTTCAAAAATATGATTAGATACCGTTACTGTGTGCAACCATTTTTATCCCAGTTTTTTTTTTTTTTTTTTAAATCTACAGGTAGGTGGTGACAAGTGACAAAATCCAGCCTACCCACCTGCCAACCGGCGAGCCTGGCCTTTGTTTACCTGCTCCTCAGGTAGTTTGTAAGCAGGTAAGGTTGTGGGGGCGGGGTCAGGGCCTCACACGGGATAGGAGAGATGCCTGTGGAGGGCGGAAGCAGCAGCAGCTCGGCTTCGGCCGCACGTCACCCCAAGCAGAAGCGCAAGGCACACAGTTTGTCCATCCGGCGCACCAACAGCACAGAGGAGCGGCCACCGGGCATCCTGAGAGGAGACATGCTGGAGGGACAGGTCAGTGGCGAGGGGGAGGAGGGAGGGAGACCTACGTTTATTAGGTTTTATCATTTCGAAATGTGAGGTCAGGAAGTTTTTCCTGTTTTTTTTTCTTTTTTTTTTTTTTTTTTTGTTAAGATGAAAGTGATTGCTACGCTATGTGGCTTTTTATCAGCCGTGACCCTGCAGCACCGGCCTGTTTAACAGCATTTTTAAGGTTTGGTGGTAAGGCAACATTGACAACTTACTTTGTACTATCAGGGCTTAGTTTGTTCCCTTTAAGAAAGGAAAATGTTTAACCTGTACTAACTTAACGCCAGTCGTTACAGAACGTTTACCATCCTAGGTGGTGACGCCTTTAGTTACTGATTTAAAGGGATCGACTGTAACATTCCTCCATAAAGTTGGTGATTAACTTGCTCCAAACCAGGTTATTTGAATTAAGTCTACAGTTGATTTAGCTTTCCCACAAATGAAGGACAGAAAGTTTTTGTCTTAGGAGTTAAAGCTTAGGAGTCACTTCCTTAAAGCATGTTCTGGTGACTTTTTCTTTCCCTCCTTCTTTGCCTCTCGAGCAATAAAAACGACTCTCTGTTTGATTAAGGACACAGCAGTCGTTAACTTTTAGGAGGCGGCTGCAGTGCGAGACAGCCTAACACGTTTCAGACTCATCATTTATTCCAACAGGTGAAATTGGTATCAGTGGAAAGTATGCCTCAGCTCTCACTTTCTCCCTTAAATGTAAGGCTTGAGCCACTAAAACCGGAGCTCAGCTTGCCACCGCCATGTCATCTCATCAAGTTTTAATACGGGCCTCTTTGTCCGGATCTGATTAGCCTTTTCAACAGTCCTTTCTTTGCCACCCTGTGTTTATGTACTACTTGCACATGCCCAGGCGGCTTTATGAGCCCAAACGCAACACAGAGCAGGTTTTATTCTCCTCCTTTTTTTTTTTTTTTTTTAATGCTGGCATTATTGGCCAAAGTGTGTCGCAAGCTGCAGGTTTAAGAGACTAAAACTAAGCAGCTTATAAGAACCGCCTGTTATTCCCTCATAGGTCTTCCACCCACCCCACAGCATGGCGACATGTGGTGTTAACGTCACCATGACTAGCTCTGGCCTTTGGTAGGCAAACATTTTGAATCTGTTGATTTAAAGTCTTAAGATGCACCCCTGTGTACTCTCATAGCATTTTGCGTTTTCATGGGAGCTGTGGTGGAGACTGGTGACCTGGATTTAACTGGGCAGGTTGACATGGAGGTAAGGCAGTTGTTGTTGTTGCAGCCGTTGGTATTGAAAGTAACCACACTGGTTGTATTTGTCAGGAGACGTCTGCTTTTTTTATTATTATTATTTCATGACTCATTCACCTTTTCTCTTTGTTAGCGGTGTGTCATTTATCTTCTGTACTGCTTTTTCTACAAGTGTTACTGTGGCTTTTTATAGGTCTTTATAACCCTTGAAGTTTCACGGATTTTGTCAGGTTACGACAGCAAACGTCAATGCGTTCCGTCGGGATTTTATTTGATGAATGTGAAATGGTGTGTTACTGGGAAGAAAATAAATACTTGGATGAAAAGTGTTGTGTACACTTCCATTCAACTCTCTGGAGTCAAAACTCTAGTTGCAATACTTTTAGGAATTGTCTCCACCAAGTTTTACCAAATGTCAAGTTGTAGCTACTGTGCTGACCTTTCCCACTGATTTTCTAATGCATTTTGTTCTAATGCATAAATGTGCTTTTAACTAAACAAAACCACTGCAGCTCTAGTTGTGTGTTTCGACTTACAGGTTGTTCATTATTCTGCAGAAAATTGACCCTCCACCTCAGATTCAGATTTTTACACCCAATAGGTTTTTTCTAGGATTTTTCTGGCTTTGTCTTTGTCTTGAATTTACACACACAAAAAAGCTTAAATTACAGGCCTTAAAAAGTCATGGATATGTGCAGATTTTCCATGATTGATTACATTTAGTTCCATCTTAAATTTGTCTTCTTGTTTATCATTTTCTCCATCCTTTTAATTTTTTAAATTAACAATAATTAAGTCTCTGCTAAAACTTGTTTGGACAAATAATTAAGGAAACTTCAACTTAGCACATTTATTCTTAAGTGATGCATAGTTTAAAAGCCTGGACAATAAGATATCTATCATGATACACCTTCGATGTAATTTTGATAATTTCTCTAGACTCCAATCCAGAACCGCACGGCATTCTGGGGGATGTAGGCAGAGGAAGCGCTAGTAAAAAAATGTTGAACTTACTGATTCTTTGGTTACCTAGCAACAACCTTTCAGTGTAAAATGCGCAACAGCTGTTTTATGTTGCCCCCAACATGCTCGGGCGTATTCCGCGGACATAATGCAGACTCAACGCGGAAGTCCGCTGGACAAGTCTGTGCAAAGGTAAAGCTTTTGCACCCGCAGACGTGTACTCAGCAATGTACAGCACTCCCACAGGAAACCGTGTTCACACTGAGACGTTTTGTATGCGACACTGAGCTGATAACGGTGAATGTCCGCGCGACTAGCGGCAAGAATACGTAGTGCGACTGCTGCTCTTTGTTAAGCACTGACAGGTGAATGGCCTCAGTTGCTGATTCACTACCCTGAATGAACTCTGAACAATTTTGCTGCTAAAAAAAAGCATCCATCATGATTCTAGCGCTACGATGTTTCACTATTGGGAAGGACATGTTAAATACAGTTTTTTGTTTGAACCAAAAAGTTCAGTTTTTGTCACATAAAAGCTCAATAAACTACATTGGCATTTGTGGTAGCAACATGACACATGGGGTACAAGCTTTGGATGTATTAAAGATCTTGATCTGTGTGTCATGTGTCCAGGACTCCAAGCTGCCCCTCGCTTTGCGGAACAACCTCCTTGACCTGTTTGGCCAGATCGAACGGGAGTTTGAGAATCTGTACATTGAAAACCTTGAATGTGAGTTTACCTCCCTTCCTCCGTCAGGCCTCAGTTGCTGATTCACTACCCAGCGATCTCCGTTCAATCATTAATGCTGTGCCCATGTCGCAGTGCGCCGGGAAATCGACTCTCTCAACGAGCGTCTGACTGGAGATGGACAGGCCATCGAAGGGGGAGACCCCACCAAGGGAGCCCTCAAAGCCAAAGGTGCGACATTTGTTCAAGTTGTCTTTGAAAACATCCTCACAAATCAATTAAATCAAGTACTTTTTTTTTTTTTTTGCAACACAGCTCATTCAAACAAATGGGAGACTCTACTGGAGCACATAAAGTTTCAGTTTTATTGTCATAGACCGATAAAAGCACAAACCACCTGTGAGGTATTGTATAAAAGGGTGTGACAGCCTTAAGCTACACACAATCTACATTTACTCTGTTTAAAGATGGGTAAAAATTAAACTTTTATTGCAGTAGCATAACTTCGTTCAAGCATCAAGCATCTTTTTTCTTTTTTTTTTAAATCCCTGCCTCAAATCGGAGAACATTTATTCAATTATTTATTCCTATCCACAATACGAGATTTTGGTTTTTTTTCTTAAAGCTTTTAAAGTTTCAGTCACTTTCTCATATCTGAACATTTTCAAACATTACAGGCCTGGATTGTCTAGGCAGGTTTCAGAATCCATGACTTTATGATTCTTTATGAATTTTGATTTGTCCTTGTCTGTTAATTTCAGTTAATGATGTTAAATAAAACAAAACCCCAGACAGTATGATTAGAAATGTTCTTTTTACTATTTTGTCCACTATTTGTTCAACAAGACCATCAGTAAACATTGCTAAATTTGACAATATGATTAAATGCACTTACTGTTTGTAGTTTTGTGATGTAAATCTCATGCCCAAAGCCTATTGCAGTGAGTTATGATGCCTGACGAACGCCACAACAAAGCTTTTTGTGTGTTTCTTCTGTTATTGTAAGTCTTGCCTCCGTAGCAGTGAAACCAAGCAGAGCGCTCATCACTCACTGGGACGTTTTTATTCATGGGTTTTCTGTGTCTGTGTCACACAGCCAGCCACAGCACCAGTCAGCTGTCACAGAAGCTGAAGACGACCTACAAAGCCTCCACCAGCAAGGTACCTGGCACCATCCATGTTGGGCTGCTCCGCAGAGCACGACAGAGCTCTCATGTGTAAATATTTGAGCTGCTAGGATTCAGCTTCTCTGATGAGGGGGACAGAAGGAGTGGAAAAGCTTGTTCCACGTCCTCAGAAAGTCATAACGTACTCCTAGACTGTGAACCAAGAGAGTCTATCCCTTCCAGTGAATGCATGCTGTTTATTTTTATATATTTTCCCCCCATATTAACGTCCACAAAGTGATATTTTAACGTTGAATCTTTTTGCCGAGGGTAGCGCTTGTACGCTTTCCAGGACAAAATAGGCGGAGCTCGCAACTTCAGCATGCCAACCTGGGAGTTGTGGGGCGGAGATTCATGGGTAACTTCCTGAATGCTCTGTTTGAGCGCTGAGCAGACGGCTGCTGGCTGAGTCGCATCTTAACTGCAGTCTCACCTTGACTCCTCGTCTCTTTTCCACTCTGCGCCCTTCTCAGGAAACGACTCGGTGGTCGGCTGTAGCCGCCGAATGGTGAAGACGTGTGTTTATTTGTACGCTAGAGCCTAAATGTTTCAAACCTTTCTGTTATTCCAAAGTCATGACAAAACAAAGAGCTGGCCCAAATTAGTTTGAGAGTAGAATTTAACTGTTTAATTAGTCTCTTTTTAAGAATAAATAAACAGAAAAACATTTAGTTCCCTTCAGTAGTATGTTTTGAAATGAACAACCTTTGGTCACAGTTATAACCTTGCTTATGCCTTGGTCCGGCTCCGGAACAGGGTAAGACATTACAAGAGAGCTTCACTAATAATTGTGCTTAAAAATTTCCTTAAAGTTAGCAGCACATTTTGGTAAAAGCTTTTGATTTTTGCTGTTTTTCTTCACATTACTTCAAATATCAGGATTGGTTGCATTAAAGAAATGCCTACAGTTTTTACCATTTAGCACAGCTGCATCTCTTTAAAATTATCTTTTTCTTTTTAATCAAAAAAAAAAGTGCGGAGGTGATTTATTTTGTTTTTATTTTTTCCTGAATTTTTGGAAATGTATTGGTTGTTTAACAACAAATATGTCTCCTCCAGACTTAGTTGTGCCGTAACACTTTTTTAAAAGACATTTTTAGCTGGTATTTGACTTGATTAGTTAAGGAGGACGCTGCTTTATTTCTCATAAAGTCAACAAGTTCTTCTGGATGTTATATATTTCTTATTCTATGGTTAAAATTATGGAGGAATTTCACAGCACAGACATTGACATAAGTTTCCTGAATCAACTCTGGAGAAGCCAATCCTTTGTGCTTATGTTGCATGCAGCTGAACTTCTGAAAGAGGTTCACCTCTTATCCTAAAGACTTCTTCAGTTCTGATCCTCACTTGGGAGCATTCCCAAAGAGAGATTGGTTCACCCCCAACATATCAAAAACTCAAACACAAATTAATATGCAGTTCATTGCAGCCGCTAATATTCACAATATCACTTTTGTTGAACAAAGCAGCAGCTAAACGTGTAACTAAAAGCCAGTCAAAGGTTTGCCTGCATCTCAAAGACGAGGCACGTCGTTTGAGAGAAACGTGAAAGCGGCCATCTCTAGCCAACATTAAATAAGTGACAATGACCTCAACTATTCACAGGAAGCAAACTCGTATAACTCTGATACTCTCAACCAATCACCAGGACTAAAGAAACAAGAATTGAAAGTGAAACCTTGTATTTTAACCCCTAAAAGAATCACTGTACAGTAACAGTACGAGCGCCGTTATGTAATGTCCTCTCTATGCACTGCTTTCATCTGATGCTGAGTTTACTGTTCAGCTCCTAGCAGCAACAGCCCCACAAAAAACATTTAAGTCAGAAGATGCCTGGTGAACAGGTGAAGACTGACACTTTAAATGATTTATTTGTGTTTTCTTCTAAAGCCAACTTGTAGTTGTTTCTTTAGAGAACTCAAAGGTTGCTGAGCAGGAATGACTTGGTCTTTCCTTTTTCTTGGGATAAGTTTGGTACAGAAACACCACGATTTGACCTTTGTGTTATTTTCTTGCAGATTTAACCAATAAGATAAGATGTTAGAGCACTGAAGCAGCCATGGTAAAGATGTGTTTTTCTAGAAGGATAATCTCAATTGGGGTTTTCTTTGTTTTTGTTTTTTTGTTTTTTTATGTTTCTTGGAGGCTTCAATGAGGTTCCAGGTCCACATCATTACAGAACCTAAACCATACCAGTACTAAATCACTTTTTTCAGTTTTTTTTTTGACCATAGAGGCATCATCTAATGTTTATGATTATTTGGTTACCCTGATATGCCACTGTTGCTTACAGTATAGATTTAGGTTACCATGCAGATTAAACTTTTTGATTATTGTAGTTGATTGAACCTTCTGATTATTCCATACTAACTGTATTTATGCAAGTGAATTACTATATTCTTTTCCTGACTTGTGAAGCTCAACACGTGCGTCGCTTCAGTGGAGAGTTGTCTTCTCTTTTTTTCCCATTTTGAAAACTAAGTTTACCACAGTTAGAATGGAGAGTCGTGCATTCCTTAATATACTTAAAAATGTAAAATGCTTATTGCATTTCTCTCATAAGGATTGAAAGTGTCACCAGTGGTTTGCCTCAAATTTTTATTTACAAGGGTTTCCCATTCCCACGTAAGGAATAAATAAGCTAAAAGGTTTGATTTATTTTACTGTAATGCTTTATTCACATCTTTACCTGGGCTGCTAATGAGAGTCGAGGGTTCTGTAGGTACTGGTAATCGGACTAAGGAAGAACTGTTCCGTGTGTCTCTCATTCTGTTATTTTGTACTCGGCTGTGCAAAATGGTATTTTGTTTTTCTTTTTTTTTTTTTTTCTCAACATAAATATATTAACCCGAGTGCAACCAAATCCTGAGCTAGATGGAGAAACTGAATCCAGTTAAAAGACTAAAAAAAAAAAAAAGAGAACAAGGGATCAAGGGAGGACAGCATAGATTAACTTCCTGTTAGACACGTCTGCTGTCTATTCCACAGCTAATGCATCAGAATGTTGAATCTAATGTTACAATAAACTGAACGGGGTTAAAACTAATAATACGCACTAACTCTGGGTTTGTTGGTCTGCTTGGTCACTTTTAACTAGAGTGACCTATGCTGCTGCTGCTTCTTTTTTTTTTTTTTTAATTGGTTCTGGTGTGAGCCAGCTGCCAGGGATCGAAGCCTGCTGATCTTGTCATGTGCCTCAGCTGTTGCGGCTCTGTGAAAATAGAAGCCAAACCTTCCTCTTGAGATTGTTTCTGTGTTGGGGGCCCTGCAGCAGCAAAGGCCGACGCGCAACCAGAGCACGCGATATTTTTAGACATGTGCCCGTCTTATTTGGAGCTCCTGACGTGTAAGCAGAGCCGACGTTAATATTTGAGATCAGAAAAGTCGGGCGCGCACACTGAGCTTTCTCTGTTTAAGACTTTAGAGTAGAATAGGTTAGCGGGGTTCTGACGTTTTGAACGTGGCACCCTTATTACAAGAACTCCAGCTTGCGTGTGCAGATCTGATCTCGTTAGAAACGCCACGGGAAGCAGAAGTCGTCGAAATGTGTTTATAGCCGTCACCCTCTGTGAGGGTGCAGCAGAGCTGATTTTAGGTTTTTCACCAGGCTCTGATCTAAAGTTAACCTGCTGCAGAGGCGTTCAGTGGGAAAAGCTGCAAAGCTGACCTTTACCCACAGTAGGCGACCAACTCTGCCCTACATACCAAACACGGTCTTATCTGTTGTTCTGCTTGGCAGAAAGCAACACAATGCATCCAAAACATATTCAGCATGTAGACAGTTCTCTGTTAAATCAATGGTTTCTTTAGAGTATTAATATGCAGCTCAACTAATCCATTTACATATGCTTGTTTGTGTGTGTGGGTTTTTTTAATGGTGCATGCACTATGTGTGTAACCATACAGTAACTCTGAGAATTATTTACACCACTTTTAGCTTCTGTTTTGTCTTTTATTGTGGTAGACCAGCAGGAAGCAATGAATGACTCTGAAAAAAGGAAAATTCAAAAATAACATTGATAAATAACCAATACTATTTATATTCCCCTAACCTTCTGACACTTTAAAAATATGACCACCTCTTCACCTGTGCTTATGTTTCTGGAGGGTGAGGGGAGATGGTTGGTCATGTGACAGGATCGTGGGGAATTTAACTAAAACAAACGGCAACGAGATGGAAATGAATATCTGTTGCTAACGGCGACCTAGTTTTACTTATCAGACCTATATCATTATCTTAAAAAAAGACAACTATCAGCTGATAGTTATATTGGCACCAATGTTGGTGCCAATATAACGTGCATCCCTGATATAAACACAAAAGCATGCCACACGTTTCAGATTGTGATTTCTAAAAACTTTTCAAAGTTTGGTGACCTTCCTATTCAAATTGGAAGGTCTGCTTTGTGTTGGTCTATCAAAAACTCCCCATTAAGATACATGGAAGCCTGTGGTTGTAATGTGATAAAATGTAGCAAAGATTTAAGGTCTATATATACTTTTTCAAGGTTCTGTAAATGGTTACACTGTATGCAGATTCTAAACTCCGTCCTCTGCTCGTTTTCTTCTGCTCATCAGTCCCTCGTCTCTTCCTCTCCTCTGCAGATCGTCTCCAGCTTCAAAGCCACCACCGGCTCCCGCGCCCTGTGCCAGCTGCTCAAGGAGTACATCGGCCACCGGGACGGCATCTGGGACCTCAGCGTCACCCGGACTCAGCCCGTGGTGCTCGGCACCGCCTCTGCCGGTACACGGCTCAACCAAAAGGAACCTCGTCGAGCCAGAATGGCTTAAATCTCCATGAAGTCGAAATGATCTGATTTCCCTGTCCTCTGTCCTGACAGATCACTCAGCTCTGCTGTGGAGCATAGAGACGGGAAAATGTCTGCTCAGGTATGCAGGCCATGCAGGATCAGGTATGTATAAAAAAATTAATTTGCTATGCTTTATCGTCCTTCTATATGCATAAAAAATAATCTTTCTGTCACTTTTGGAAGAAGATCTGAATCTTTGATGACGCTTCATCTCTGTTGCAGTCAACTCCATCAAATTTCACCCCACCGAGCAGATGGCACTCACAGGTATGGATCTGAATTCATAAAAGATTTTTTTTTTTTTTTAAAGATTTAAACAGAATCTGTGTCAACAGGTTTGATGTTTTCTGCCGTCTCCAGGAGCATGTGGGTGGGAATCTGTGTTGACGAGCTTTTCTTTGTGTTTTCGCTCAGCCTCCGGAGACCAGACGGCTCACATCTGGCGCTACATGGTGCAGCTCCCAGCGCCGCAGCCGCCGCCAGATGTCAGCGTAAGTAGCTTCGGACTGAGATTTTTGCTACAAGCAAAAAAGATTTCAAGGGCGCGAGCTGAGAGCTTCTCATTTCTGGCGTACATTTGAAACCAGATATTCACCTAAAACTTGGAGAAAGACGCACAATCTTTATATTTCTGTTTAATAATAACTCGCTTAGTACAATTGCTCTCTGCATCCTTAAAGTCTTAAACTCATGTCTCTAAAATTAAGGCCTTAAAATGTCTTTTCTTTTTTTTAAGTTGGCCTTAAATACGTTTATCAACAGATCATGTCAGGGTTTTTTTTGTGTTTTTTTCCTCATGGGATTTTGCGTTAGGGGACAGTTTCCATCACGTTCAGACTTCATTATGTTGCTACTGCTAAGTAGCTGCTAATTTATCCTTGCTAGCTAGCTATTTTTGTGCCTATCATGGGCAAGTTCAAAATCCAAACACTCTGTTTAGTTTCATCACACCACTGAATATGTCTCCAAAAGTTAAGGTGAATAATTGCTATTCCTAGTGTGTTTATGCTTGCTTTTAATTGCTAGAACAGATAAAAATGGCACCTTTGCATATCTGGAAATTGTCCACAATTCTCTTTCAGATGTATTAACTGATTTCTTTTGATTCCTCTTTTTTTTGTCATGTATTTGAGATGTAGCCATACAATATATCCACAGGCGTCTCCAGTTAAGTCAAATGTTTTGAATAAACCTGTCAGTATTTTTAAAAAGTGTAATAAACAAACGGAGGAATACACTAAGATTAATAGAAGTCTTGTTTTATTTAAATTCCTCTTTTCGATGAATGTAAAACAATTAAAAAATCTGTGAAAAAAAAAAGAATTCTCTCTCATTATTCTGTCTTTTAACCCAGAAATAGTTTTCGACAATAATTGACCGAAAACCGGGGAGGTTTAGTCTGTTCACTGTGTGTACACACATCTGCTTTCAACCGTATCTTGTCCTTATGCAGGTTCCATGCGACGACGACCAGGATTCATCCGACAGAGAAGAGGGCGAGGCGGACGGAGACGGTCCCTCTGAGGTCCCCACGGTCCGGGTTGCCACAGCAACCCTTAAGAGCCACCAGGGCGTGGTGATCGCGGCCGACTGGCTGGTGGGAGGCCGACAGGTGGTGACGGCTTCGTGGGACCGCGCCGCCAACCTGTACGAGGTGGAGACGTCCGAACTGGTTCACACTCTGACCGGTATGAACTGTCTGGTGGTTTGGGTCACTGAGGGAAAATGTTTTAGCGGATACTTTCTGTATGGGACACTCAATCCTGAGTGGAAGATTCAGTTGGACGAGGACAAAATGTTCTGTTCGTGGCCTCTTGAGCTTTCGTTCAAGGATGTGAAAAAGTTCAAATTTGAACTTTTCAGCCTAAATTTGAAACATTTCTGCCATCGGTTAAACAGGGTAGTTCGCTGCAAAAGCACAAAATTTTATCTACTGTTATTTGATCCATTTTATAGTGCAAATCTTTTATAGTGCAAAAAATTACAAGTAACTTTTCAATAAGACATGAAAGGTTGTTTTAAGTCAGTAATTCCTTAATATTGATTTTAAAAAGTACTAGTTCCACTGACAGATTGTCACTTGTAACAAAACATTTTTTTCCTGTTTGTGGAACTTCTATTTTTTCATCGACAAAAAGGAATTATTGCTTTAAAACGAGCTCCAATATCTTGCTGAAAAGTTACTTGTAAGTTCGTTTTCTCTTATTTAAAATGTAAATGTAATATTAAGTTTATGACAGTATTATGTTTGTTAGATTTACACTAGAAACTGGACCAAAAATACTTAGTAATATTTTGTGTTTTTGCAGTGTTCTCTTAGCAGAAACAAGCAAGAGGGTTAGAAATGATGGAAAGAATCATCAACAGGGCTGAAAACGAATGAGTGAAACAGATTTCAGATTCTGAAAATGTAAAAAAAAAAACATTTATTGATCTCTAATCATCCACATCCTAATAAAAGATTTTGAAGTGTGTGTGTTTGTAAAGTTACCAAAAGCTGAGCAGTTTACGGGGTGTGAGCCTCTGTGTGTGCTCAGAAACGACACAAAAGCCAGACGTAGATCATTTTGTTGGTGTTTGTGCAGGCCATGACCAGGAGCTGACCCACTGCTGCACCCACCCCACCCAGCGCCTGGTGGTCACCTCATCCAGGGACACCACCTTTAGACTGTGGGACTTCAGGGACCCGTCCATCCACTCTGTCAACGTCTTCCAGGGACACACAGAGTGAGTCCACACCTTTTTTTTTTTTTTTTTTTTCTCCCTCTCTCACAGATTGTATTTTTTGTGGTTTTGATTTTATTTTGGCTTCAGGGTTTGAGAGTCTGTCCTCCCATTTCATTCACACATCCATTTGCCTGCAGCCCAAACTTTTGGTAACTTTATTTGAAGAGGTGTGTACAAGACTGATGTGACACTGTCATAAACATGACGTAACACCTGTTATGAACATGTATTAGTCTTCATGAATGTTTGACTGTTGTCATGAAGTGTCATTCGGTAAATAATGACACTTTGAATGTAAAGTTGTACTAAAATTTGTATAAAAAAGTCCATTAAAAGTGTCATTACAAACTTTGAACCTTCATTATGGCCAATTTGCAGCCAAGTGTCCACTAGGTGGTGCTGTCTCCTCCTCCAGCTCCCTGATTCCCCTCCAGCTCCCTGCTTCCTCTTTCCTTTAGCATTAATCTGCAGACCTTATTGCTCTAAGCCAAATCCTCCACTTGCCTTTCATTCATTACTGAGCACTTCTCTTCACTCCGACAGTTTGCGTCTCTGTTTCCTATCACTACCTCTCTTTCTCCCCCGCTCTCCTGTTCATTTATCTGTCCGTTTCAGCGTTAATCCCCCCACTCTGTGTAATTTGGCTCTTCGCTCGCTGTTAACACTCAATTGCAGCCGCCCGCTTCAAAGCGACGGCTGTCAGGCCCGTCTGTGGCTTTCAGCCGCGCTGCTCTTTAAAAGCCGTAAGAGGGAGGGGGGTTAGTGTTTGCGTGTGTGTGTGCGTGTTTATGCGCATGCCTACACGCGTCCACTGGCTGCTGCTCTCTGGCAGCCTTTGATTGCAGGCAAGGGATTACGTCGAGCTCATTACGTACAATCCCAACATGAATAATTCTTGCAGATCCCAGACTAATTCCCTCCCATAGACAATTGCAGTAATGAGATTAGACTCCAGTGTTTCACAGTTAACATCCCCGCCTCCTCTCCTCCGTCCTTATGTCCTTCCCCTGAGGCCTCTTTTGCCTCTCGCCCTTCCTGATGTGTTCAAAGCACCAAACCCACCAAAAGATGTAAATACGACACAGATTTCTGTTTTATAAACAACAATCATTCATCTGCTGCTTATTAAATAATCATGTGCTTGAATTAACTTTACTGTATTATTCAGCTGCTAACTTGGAGCAGGTTGAGGCTTCACTTCACTGCTGCTAATTGTATGAATTGTCCGTCTGAATACTTTAAGCTGAGCTGTAGGCTTAATGAGTAGGCCTGTCATAACAGATTTTGCTGGATGATAAATCCAGCAATAACTCCTTCCAGAAGTTATTGCGATAAACAGTTCTATCGTTTTGACACCATTTTCAAGTTATATAATGCTAATAGCATAATTATGCTAGAACATATTCTTTAAGATCAATAAACTATAAATTCTAACAAACATTTAAAAGTGGAACTGGAAGTCATTTTAAATTTCCAAAAATAAATAAACAAAACAAAATAACAAGTAAAATGAATTATTTAGTCTCTGTAAACAAAATTGTCCTTCAAAAAAAGGCTAGATGAGACCACACTGAAGACTTTTGTCATCCATTTTTTGGTAGAAAAATAAAAAATAAATCATTCAAATGGAAATTAGACAACTCGTTTTAATTTATCATGCTATTAATTGATTTATTGCTTATTGCGACAGGTCTATTAATGAGTTTATTATGAGTACTGTCATTTGAAAAAGACGCCAGTAATAAGAAGGGAGAAATGTATCCACAGGTACATGTAAAAAAGTTAAATCATTGTGAAAAAGTTCAAGTTTTGCCACCGATTCTAGAGAAAAAATTGGGGCTGAAATGATAAATCGCATTAATCATGATTAGTCAGTTATTGACTTGATCGTCAACTAATTCAATAATTGATTAGTTGTCAACTCGACAACATATTCAGAGCAGTAATTAAGCCAAAACTGTACAAAAAATTAAAAATATTACATAGAAATATTTTGCATTTAACATAAAAACATGCTTTTTTGTCTGTAAAAATGTCCTACCAGAACTCCTCTCATGACATAGTTTTAGCTTCACCTGGTTCAAATTCTGTATTAATAAAAAAAAGCAATATCTTCCATTATAGGCAATCTTTACCACACTGATTATTAATCGTTAATGGAAATATTAATCAAGAAATCTATAAATGATAAACGAATGCTATTACTGAATTTTAGATGATGAAATGTGTTTTTCTTATTTAAAATAGAATTTAATTATTTATTTGCATCTTTTAATGTATTTCTATTACTGTGTTTAAAAACGGCATAAATGGTTAAATAAAAAATCAGTTGAAAATGTCATTACTCATAATAATAGATTTAACATTTGAATTTTGAGACAATGTGGCGTTTAATGATCTCGAAGCCGTAATCATCATGGCTTGTAGTCTTTTTAATCCTTCTTATATTTAAACCAAAAATATATGAAATATCTCGAGGAGGAAGAAGAAGCAGCTTATCTCCACTTTAAGTTTGGATGAGGACCAGATGGTTCGTCTTGAGTTCGAAACGTCAGTGAAAGCATGAAAACTTCAATCGTGTCCCTTTATTTATTTATTTTTTTAAGTAGTCTGAAATGTGCTATAATAAAATGTGTAAAATGCAGCAGATTTAGCATCTTCTATTAAAGATGCTGATGAATTTCTGTTTATTTTCCCCAATCAGGTAGAAATTCTTAAATAAAGTTGATATTTTAGACTGGACACAGGTTGGATCCATCCTTTGGGTCCTGAAAGGTCACTCAGTGATCCAGTTTGTCGCTACTTGTTAACTGCGAGCTACATCCGCTGCCGTCTCTCTCACTCCCTCTCGTTTCCCGGGGATCTTCCTTATGGCATAATGTTGCAACATGACTGACATAAACACGCCATCATTCCTGTGAAAAGCTGCAGTCGCAGAGATAAATGAGAACGGTTTAATAGCGGCAGCGCAGGCTGAGAGCCGGAGGAGGGAGGAAGGGGGGTGAAAGCCTCTCGTTTCCACCGCCTTCACCGGCAATTACGCCTAACGCTGGCTGACAGCGGAGCGCGGCGGCTAAAAGTGCAGCATCCACCCTCCGTCCCACCGCCCCGCCATAATTGCAGTGTAATGACAACGGCGCGCGAGCTAACAAAACGGCCGAGAGCAAACGAGAAACGACAGCGCACTTGCTCTACAAACGGGATGCCATGTCGGGTTTGTCTCCCCTCCCGTCGACGGCTTCCTCAGACATTCTGATTGCGCTCCACAGAGAGTGTGTGTGCGCTCACGCGCGGTTGTGTGTGTGTGTTAATGCAGATCTGATATCTCGTCTCTCCTGAGGAATACTCCAGCACTTCAGGGACTGTCAGGTTTGCTGCAGTGCTGGAGAATTAACACAAAGCTGCTAAAGCACTTAGTCTCCATCTGACTGGTTTCATTTACATCTTTAGCTTTTATCTTTAAATACCAACAGTTTATGTTCCGTATGATTCAACATCAAAGTAGATAAAAATCCTCCGTTCATCCTGAGGAATTAAAAACTGTGGTTTCTATTGAATTAGTGATTGTCAACTTTTCAAAAACTTTAAATTGCCATAAGGAAAAAATATATAATTTTTGATTAAATTTGGTCAGTGAGTTGGCAAACAAACGGCTTAAGCAACCCAAACTGACCAGGCTGAGATAATCTGTTAGAGAAGTAACGGTTTGCATGTCTATATGCGTAAAGCCATCTATGGCAAATAAAAAACCTCCATCACCACACGCCTGAGTAAAACATGGTGATGGCAGCATCATGCTGCGGGTTCCTCTTCACTTATCCAAGACTTTCTCTTCATCTATTGCAATTAAATCCATTTTGCCAGTGACCTTTAACATGTTAATTTTGATTAACTAATATATTTTTAGTGCGTTTTTAACAATCAGTCAAAGACAAACAAACAACGATTCCAACTGGAATCTTGTATTCGCTCGTTTCTGGTACGCCCATAAATCTGACGCACAAGTGACATCCACTGACAACAACAATGGACGACAAAGCTGCTTGTTTTGGCCCTCTGAGTTCCTTTTTTGTTTAACAGACTGAAAACATAAACAACTTTGTACATCTGTCTATTTATTCAACAATTCAGCAGCAAAAACGTTTCTTTTAAAATAGAAAACATTGTTTAATTTGTCAGTGTATAGGTTTTGATTAAGATACAGTTCCTGCAATTAAGTAATTAGTAATTTTATTTTCTCGAATAAAAATCGTAGTGCACTCAGCTTTGATTCAATTTAAAAATTCTTTCATTGTGACAGGATTGCATCATTTTTTGTATATGCACTCATTAATATTTTTTTTTTAAATGTAACTTTTTTTCCACTAATGTCAGTGAGGTGCTTTTACATTTTTATTATTTTTTTTTCTCAGGTCTTTCAGTCTCTTGACCTTGGCTGTCAAAGACCAGCCGAGCATTAAGTACCACCAAACTCCTTCTTCCCCCCCTTTTCCTTCCTCGCCGTCGTCGTGAGAAACCCTTTAACCTTAATCAACCTTTTAATCAATTACCTTGTCTGATTACGCTGCGTGCTCGCCTCCCATCATCCCCTCCGCGCCGCTTGTATTCCCAGCTGGGCTGTACCCTTCAAAGTCAGGAGGTGCCTGTATCGGCGCAACACTTTCCTTGAGCCCCGGCCTTTAATGGGGCCAGGTTTGGGTGCCTAATTAGCCCGTAATGCCATGTCAGTTTGAATTAAGGGGGTGGTTCATTTAAGCAGGACAGACTAGATGTAGAAGCTGAAAAGAAAGAGAGTTGTGATGGAACACTATTTACTATAATTATTCCCCTCTTTTTCTTTTCCTTTTTTTTTTTTTTTGTAAGTTTCACTCCATGAATGGACAGGAACAAAATGGAAAACTGCATGTTTCTATTAGTGACTAAAATCACGAGCGTATAAGACTAAGCAAGTTGTTGTAGGTCTGATTCCTTCTTTATGTTTTAGACTTCTCTTTCTAATTTTTTGGCTTCACGTTGCGTTTGGACAAACATCCCCTCTGGTTTCTGCTCTCTCAGTTCGGACAGTTATGTGCAACAGGACTGACCGGAGATCCTTCACACCCACAGCATCACCACGCGCTGCGGCTCTTTGAGGATAATTAGACTGCATGAGTTACGACAACATTTAATTTTCCCTTTACAGTGAATAAGGGATTAAGTGAATTCAGTCTTGACAAATAATGGATCTGACAGTCGAGTTCTGAAGCTTATTTGCTTTCAGTTCTTTATAGAAATGGATTCAGTGGTTTCATGTTCATCATATCAAGAAGAAGAAAACATTGAGGCTGTGATATTAGAAGCCTAAGAGAACAAAAAACCATGTGAACCAAACGCTGTAAGCGCAGATAATGAATAATAGTTTTGTTGTGTCTGTGTTGTTTTTTGTTTTGCTATGCTAAAAGACACATATATATACTTTTAAATAATAAAAGGGGAGTACTCTGCCTCTCGCCCCAACATATCCTGTAAAATAAAGGTATTCGTAGCTCATTTGAAATTTATTTTTTTCTTTATTCCCTCTCCCCCCAAGTAGATCAGGATTTGAAGGAACTTGTAATCAGCAATCCATCACCTCCTGTTTACTTGTGGTTAAAAAATGAGACGCCTGTTAGCTACTATTCAAAGCAGGAAAGAGAAGAAAACATGTCCTAATATGGCAGATTTGATTTGATTATATTACAATAAGATAGCTTTGTTACATCCCAAACACGTTTTTTTACAACTGTCGCATTCTGACAAGCGAGAGATCCACCCTTTCTTCAAGAACTGAGGTCCAAAGCGAGGTTTTCTCTGCGTTTGGCAGAAACTGATTCACAAGTGACTGTTTTCTCGTCTTCCTGTCTGACCGTCCCTCTCTGTCCCGCTTCTGCAGCACCGTGACGTCCGCCGTCTTCACGGTGGGGGACAACGTCGTCTCGGGAAGCGACGACCGCACCGTGAAGGTGTGGGACCTGAAGAACATGCGGTCGCCCATAGCAACCATCCGCACCGACTCGGCTGTCAACAGGTGGGTGAAAGGCGGCGATTTTAAAAATTGTCATGATGTTGCGTGTAATCCAGGACCAGACCCAGCAGTGTGTCTCTTTGGGAAGAGTCGCAGATTATTGATGCATTACGTCTGTGTAGCATGAAGTTTGATATTAATATTTACTTCTGCTATAGTTTTTTTTCTTTTTTCGGGGGGGGGGGTTAGATCATAAACAAATTGGAAATATCTTCCAATTTTTCAGAACTGCGGATTTCGTTTAAAGAAATAAGAAGTCAAATTTTATTTTCTGTTCAAAGTTGTATTTTTATTAGATTAATTTCAATCCAATTGTTGTAAGCATTGAGTTTGTAACTCTCCTCCAATCTGGAACAAAATCTAAGAAAACTCCTGAAACACTGAGTTCCTTTAAATCGAGACTAAAAATCGAAAACATCATGAATTGTAATCCGTTTTCCAACTTTTCATCTCTTTATTTTGTCCCTGCGATGTATTGTTTCTCGCTCGTTTTTATTTTGTCAGCTCAGATGGGAATTTGTGACCCTTGGAATAACTTTTAAGCTCTTAGTTTAAAAAAATAAAAATCTTTTAGATCTTTTTTCCCCTAAGAGATCTGCTTTATAGTGCAACTTTGTGTAACGTTTCAGGATAAGCGTCTCGGCGAATCAGAGGATCATCGCCCTGCCGCACGACAATCGACAGGTCCGCCTGTTCGACATGAGCGGGGTGAGGCTAGCCCGACTTCCACGCAGCAACCGGATGGTAAGGAGAGGAGGAGAGCAAGACCAGAAATGACTACTGCATCACATCTGCTTCTTTTATTTATGTATTTATTTAAACAAAAACCTTCATAAATATCTGTGGGTGTGTGTGTGTGTGCAGGGTCACAGGCGAATGGTGTGCTGCACGGCGTGGAACGAGGAGAACCAGGCATGCAACTTGTTCACCTGCGGCTTCGACCGGCAGGCCATCGGCTGGAACATCAACATCCCCGCCCTGCTGCAGGAGAAGTGACCCATCCAGACCCCGCCCTTTTTATTTAGCATGGACTGTGATTCGTGCCGTTTCTGTGTGGAAGTACATGTTCGGTTTTGTGTGTGTGCAGGCGGCTGCTCACGTCACCTTTTTTCTTTTTGTTTTTTTTGTCATTGCCAAATAGCTTCTCCTGCATGCTAGACGACCTCGGTTTGCAGACGTTGCTTCAAAAGCAGTCGGAGAACAATCTGTAGAGTATGTATATAAGATGTTGTGGCCTGATTAAGTGACAGATTCAGTGTCTTAGCCGCCTTCTGGGAGGTGCAATTTGTTAAATACGGCAGAGCTTTGAGATGTCTTTATCCTTCCGGTGCGTTTCCTGTCACTGAACCAAACATATCGCGACGTACGTCTGCCACGTCTTAAAACGGAGAGGTCAGCAGACGGAGATCCGGACCCCCGCCTTCTCTTTTCAGTTCACGGTTAGCCTTCGTGTTTCCAGATCTCACTTTCTGTTACTTGCCTTGTTCTATGTTTACATAGGAGATTTTTTAATATATAGACGGAGGTTTATTCTGGCAGGACAAAGAGGTGTTGAAGAGCGAAGCAATAATGGGGAAACGACAGCATTTAACCAGTCCACAAATCCTCCAGCTGTCTGTGAGAGTCATTAGAAAACCCAACGTGTTGCTGTGCTAGGGGCCCACATAAGTTTGCTTACGGTCATCATGCAATAGAGCAGGATGAAGGGTTTTTAAAAACAACGTTTGGGGGTGCAAGTTGAATTTACAGAGACTTTTCAATGTCGTCTACGCCACATGGGCAGATGGATAGTTTCCCCGCACAAACTCTGCATTGAAGCAGGTCAGGGACAGAGGTTTGACTTTTTTGTACATCCAGTTATCATCTGGTCTGAACACTCGGTTGTATCTGAGTTGAGCCAAGTCTTCATCATCATGTGGAAGGAAATCTGTCAGAATGTTGAAGAACAACCCAAGACCCAACGAGGCCCAAACACCAGCGCCACCGTCCACAGTGATGGTGGTTTGATATTGGTGACCACTGACCATGAAAGCAGCCACAGATGCTCTCAGATGAGTCAACAGGTTGAGTTGAAACGTATTTGGAGGACTCAAAGGCTTGAAGACTTCACATCAGCTGAACAGTGGCTTGCTCGAAACATGGACGTAACTGGGTTTTCACCACGGCAACGATCCCAATCTGTGCTTAAAGCTGCAGTATATACCTATTTATTTAAAAAAAAATGTTTTTTAGGTATTTGTTTAATTTTTTCCTATGTTGTGAGAGTATAACATGAGCCAGATAATCCACCTCCTCCCACTGTTTCTACAGCCAACTGCAGCCAACACAACCAATCAGAGCCAGGAGAGTCTTAGCACTGTCAGTCAAGCTCATGTATGCGCTGCTTATGTCCTTCCCTATTGCTCTCTGCTAAACTACAGCAAGTTTCCCCCCAACAGAGCGGGCCATAAATGCTAAAGCTAGTTAGGATTGCTACTATGACAACACATAAATAGTTTTCCAGGAACAGTAAGTTATTACTCCACCATTAGCACACTGAGCAGCAAATAGACGAGGTTGATTGACAGCGCTGGTTGTTTTTGACCAGGACCGGTTCAATTTGCAGCTGGCTATAAGAGCTTGTTGTTTTATTTGCATTTTTTTTATTTATTAAGATTATCCGTCTCTTATTATACTGTTACAATAGCCAGGCTGATGCTAGGAAACCAAACGAGCTGAAATAATCCATCATAAAAAAAATAATAATCCTGTTTGGATTTGTGAGAATCCAACCAGGATTTTGCCAGAGTATCGATTGCTACAAAGACATGTCGTTCAGGTGCAGCTTTCTTTGTGACCATTGACCAAATATTTTGCTCCCAGCAATACTGCAAATTCAAACTTCTGCACTCTTGTTTTTAAAAACTCACTGAAGTTTAATGTTGAATCAACAGCTAAAAAGCATAAAAATAAAAACCTTCACGCCGATAGCGAACGTCACCATGGCCTCTGACCTGAACTGGACTCGCTCCTCTTTTTGCCACCTCAGAACTTGTGTTGCTGTTAAGTCGTGAGGCCAAAGTGAACCGATGTGGTTGGTGCGTGTGGAGGTGTGTGTGTGTGTGTGTGTATGTGCTTCAGTGGTTTTCAGCTGTGTACTGTGTTGCACCTGTCTGTCTTTAAAACAAAAAAGAAATAGAAGCAATACTCAGCTCCTTAATGTTACTCATTCACAGAGTGATATTGTGTGTTTTAAACCAGGTGACTGTGTCTTTAAAAGACACTGGATTTTTGTCATCAGGGTACTGTGCTCCACCTGATTCCTGAAACATGCTGTATGTTACATGTGCAATGTCCTGACCTGAAGTCACGCTGGATTTTTTTTATTTAATTCAAATTTTTTTAATCTCCTTCAGATGTATAACTTATTCCAGTGCTGTAAAACTGCCTGTATATGTGACCGGTGTAGATCCCGTGTGTTCAGAACGCACACGTCACTGCTGTTTCCTCCAACAATAAGAACCAGGATCACATTGTAAAGTAGCATGAACCTGAAAACATGAACCTGAAAAATGTTGGACCTGAATTAAAATGCCTTACTACTGCATTGAGGACGGCGTATGACTTTCATCCGTCTGCGGCTCCTCCACATGTTTAATAAGTAATTGTGCTTCAGACAGGTTTTCTTTGTCCGTGTCTTTGGTTGGGGTGGCGGTGGGGACTCAAGCCCGGCGGTATCGGTGTCCCGTTACTCCGCAGGCGGAACGGTAAGTTCAGAAAACGCAGCACTTCTGAATAACCAACCTGGAGGAAATCAGATTTTCAGATTGATACATTAAATTACAGCCAGACTGCGGGAGTAAAATCTGCATTTCTAAAGTGGATCAGCTTTTGGCTCACTGTAGTGAATTTATATTCACCTAACTTCATTATGCGATCTTCTTTGCATACTTTATTGTGACGGCTGTGTTCTCCCTGACACTTTCCAATAAAAAAAGATGTGATTTCCTTTTGCTACCGCCGCGTCTCTCTCATCTTATTCATCTCACACTTTTTTGATTCGCTTCAATGAGGCTGGTATCTCTCAGAAAATTATGTTTTTATTCATCTGCAAACCTGAAACTACTGATGTCTGGTCATAAGGATTCTTTCTCATTAAGAGCAAAGTAAGCGTAACCATCTTTCGGGTTCAGGTTTCTCTTAAAACATCAAAATAGGGAAATACTTGTACATCTAAGACAGGGGCGGGCAACTCCAGGCCTCGAGGGCCGGTCTCCTGCAACTTTTAGATGTCTCTACTTCAACAGGCCTGAGTTAAATAATGAGGTCATTAGCAGGACTCTGGAGAACCTGACTACACCTAGGAGATGACTCAGGTCAACTGAGTGACCTGAGGTGACAAGAGTTGCAGGACACTGGGCCTCGAGGACCAGGATTGCCCACCCCTGATCTAAGGGATGTTTAGGGTCGCAGAGGCTCCATCGCAGCTCTTGAATTAGTTTAAGGCCTGGACTTGGACTGAGCCATTGCAACACATCTTATTTCTTTTGTTTTCCAGCCTTGGCTGCTGTTTTTTAAGGGTCAGAGTCCAGAACTTACTTTCAGGACATCAGCTAACAAATGACAGATGTCACTTTTGACATCTAGAACACAATAAAACACCTAATACAATCAGTCTATAGGTGCCAAAACAATCCCACATCATTATTATTAGTGCACCACTATCGGTTCATTTCCATGGTTACTCAATCTGAAAATTAAAAAATTTTGAGTTGTAGTTACAAGTAGTGAACACTGTTAGAGTTATGCTTAAAATAAGCCATTTACCATTTTATCTGCTTTTAAAAAATGGACTATCTGGAATAACAGGGAGCTGCACAAATGCTTCATTGTGTACTTCAACGGAAATCTTAATTTCTCCAGGGTTTTTCCTTTTGCAGTGGAGCTGGGTTACGACAAAAAGATTGAGAACTGTAAAACATTCTCCATGTCGGTGCAGGATAATGGTGGAACCTTCCAGCACATGTCGGCGTTGTGGCGCGTAATGCCTTCATGTCTCTTTGCACAGAGTGGCAGCCCCCAACCATTAGGTTGGTTCAAATGGTCAACTATGGAGTTTATTGTGGCGGGGAGAGCTAACCGTGGCTGTAGGGGGGGAAGGTGGGGACGAGGTGTAGCTTCCTCCACCGGTCTCCTCTTTCATCCTCCAGGCTAATTTGCCCGCTGGTCTGTGCGCCACCTGCCATGAGCTGAACTGAGATAACCATTTTCCGGTGGATTTCCCCGGGGAGACGCAGCAGTGGGAGGCCTCTTTAATAATGGCCTCCTGCTCTCTGGGGTCGGCACATTAACACACCGACAGGCGATCATGACAAAGTGGAAATACACCAATACTGGAGAAGGGTACAATAAAAAATAAACCAGACAGGCAAAAGTAAAATTACAAGATTTAGTGGTTTTATTCACATATACAGTACAAACATTCACTTTTTATGTTACTGAAGTGCAATTTACAGACCTTAGCAGCAATTCCTCTTATACCTCAATTTACATAGTTGGACATTTTTCAGATTCCTCCCTCATCTTCATCAACATCATTTGTACATTTGTTTTTACATATTTACACTCAAAACAGTTTTCAGACAAACGTTATATATGTTTTATCTCAAAAATAAATTTGTGAAACTCTGTTTGCTAACATGGGGGAGCGTGATAGTAATGAATGTCACATTTGCCGGAAAAACAAGATTTGTACCTATACTTTCATATTGATCTGACAAACAGACAGTACTTACATAAAATCTATTCCACAGTAGAGTTTTTTTGTGTGTCTGAATTAATATAAAATAGTGACTGGAGATTTTTATCCCTTCTTTTTGCTCTTAGCTGAATTTTTCTCCAGCTGGTTCTGTTTTTCCCATTTTCAATGTAGGTGAATTTCAGCTACTTTATAATCACAGGAAGGTTTGCAAAACTTTTAGCTTTCATTGGGGATGAAGTGGCGTTTATGTTCAACTCTTAAAAAAAAAAAGAGTCAAATATGAATGTAACAAATACTGTATATTAAGCATTACATAGACAGAATGACAGCACACATTAACTCACTTAACCAAGTGTCAGTTCAAGTCACAAAACCGGTGATTGCTAACTACTGTTAGCCGTACAAGCTAATGACTATTACCACCTGCTTCCTCTTTGCTATTCTTCCATAAAGGCCAAACTAGTGAATTTGATTTGATTTAGGGGCTTTAGAATAAAAAGTGGATGTAAGCAAATTTGTGCCATGTCTTTCAAATTTTTATCTGTAAACATGTTAAAAGATGTAACATCGTTTTTCTTCTGGTTTCATCATTTTGTGTTGCTGCGTCTCACATAACGCATGTCCACCTGAAAATCGTTTGTGATTGTTGCATTAAATAAAATGCAAAAAAATCAAAATGAAATATTTATTTTATTAATAATTTTAATAATTTTGCAACTTCATCACATTATGTGTATTTAATTTCCCTTTGGGATCAATAAAGTATTGTTTGAATTTGAAGAGCATGCAGGTCCTACTGGTAGTGTGACTTAATCTGACCACGCCACGTTCAGTCCAGCCCAAACAGATTAAATTCAAGTCTCACTATAAATTTTATAAAAATATATATAACTAAATCCCAATTTCATTGCTACAATAATTACTGTTTATCAAAATAGGTCTCTCTTGGATCTCAATGAATGAAGGTAAAAATAAATAAACATGAGTCAAACCGGTGAACATTTCCCAACATAAGGTAGCTTTTGGTGTAAATCGGTCTGTTTGTCATCTCAACTCCCACACAGTCCCAGTGAAACCACCAGGGCTGAACTGGGTGCAGTACTCAGAGAAACCACTAGATGTCACTCTCACTGCTTGGATCTCGCTGAGCGCTTCGGCTCAATTATTTATAGAGAACGCTAACAGAACAAAACAGTTATGATCATAATGAATAGAAAGACATCACAGTGATACACAGGCAAAATATGCAAAGACGAGATGCATTAAGGTGCTAATTTACATGGGGTGGATGGTGACCTATCGGGTGTTTGACCTCAGATCTGACCGTGATGGGGGAAACTTCACTAATAGTTGTTATCAGACTGAGGGGAAGAAAAAGTGAGTAAATGAATGTTGTTACTGAGCTTTTGTTAAGACCAAGGAAAAACCAGCAGGTGGAAAAAATACAAAGAAGAAACTCTCCGGTCCGTCTCCTCCTCCGTTCTTGTGCTTAGCCTGGAAGTAATGATGTCATTTATACACCTGGCCTCCTCTAGGGGTGCATTAACCTGTCGCTGTGTCATGTTTAGCTCTCCCCGGAGGGAGGAAGAGGGCACAGGAGAGTTAAAAAGGTGAATTAAGAGAAGGAGGATGGAGGTAGTAATAAAAGAGGAGAAGGTGAACCACCCTGTCCTTCTCTTTCCTCACTCCCTCCCTTCGTCTCCATCACCCGTCACCCTGACAGGGCCGGTAATTGGACGTGGACCCTTTTTTTTTTTTTTTCCTCCCTTCCCCTTTCTCAGCCTGTCTCGTTCTCTATCTCCCCTGTGGCTTCGCTCCTCAGCGGGAGCCTCGGGGCCCGGAAATAGCTGATGACAAGATAGCGGCTGCCTTTCATTCTGCTCAAGGTTACCCCAACCCCCTTTTTCCTTGACAGCCACGGACGGGAATGGAGGGTGTATTTAGATGGATGTTTGCTTAAACTTGTGTGTTTGTGTTCAAAGGAGAAACCCCCCCCCCAAAACTCCAGCTTTTCAACTCTAGTTTTCCTCCATGACCTTCTGCTGGTGGCTTCAGTGACGGGATGAAAGGGCGACACGAAACAAAATGAAAACTGCGGTCACGCGCAGGGTTTGTAATCTTGGGTTTGGAGGGTGCACTTTCTGGTATGAAGCTGTGGGAGGCGTCATTTTACCCTAAAAAAATAAAGGTCATACACCCCCACACACACATACACTCGGCGTTGCTCAGATGGACAGCAGGAACTGCTCCTGCTCCGGTGGTTTCTTCACCCAGGTACCCAGGCCTGTCTCCTGCAGAGACTTGAACCACTGCTGCTTCGCGATCTGGTAAGGACGCGCCGCCATCTTGGCCTCGCCGTACATGGGCTGACGGTCCGTTGCTGAGCTGGAGACGTGGAGCCCCAGCTGGAAGAGAAGAATGATAAGAAGCACATGGGAGGCAGACGTAAGCATAAAGATTCCTAAAGTGTTCAGCTAGTTATCATGTTCAGTTGGTTAGCATGACCAAAGACCAAACAATCAAGTTTATTTGGATAGTTTATTTCAGCAACATAGCAGTTCAAACATCGTAAACACATCATATAGTTGTTAAAACCAATAACAGACATTACGTTTTGTCAAGTGCCATCATTACACATCAAATATGTTGGTCAATGTTCCATTATTATGATTCCAAAGCAACTCAGAACAAGCTGATGACGGTTTTTATGTTGAAGTGTCATCTTACCCTAAGATGATGACACCTATATCAAACCCTCCTCCTGGCTCTGATTGGTTCTTTTTCACCAGGAGCGTTATATTTCTGCAGGTGGAGGAGGTCGATTTTTCCACAGATTGTCTCTTACTGTCATAATGACGGTTTTAACAAATGCGTAAGAAAACATAGAAGTGCCGCTTTAAAGCTCGAGAAAATCTGAAAAGTGAGGAGTAAATCTGGGTCAACCCTGTAATTTATTGTTAGGAGTTCAGACCATGGTGCCGGGGCAGAGAGGTGTAACAGGTCCAGAAGAGAAACCGGGACAATCCTGAACAACTCTACACTCTGCAGCTCAGTCCCAAGGAGAACTGGGTCAGAATATAGTCCACCCAGTGAGTCCAATCTGTGGGAAGACCTCCAACAAACTGAGACCACTGCTTATTGAGCCCAGAGCTCCCAATCCATCTATATGGCGATTGGTTGGTTGGTTGGTTGGTTGATTGATTGATTGATTGATTGATTGATTGATTGATTGATTGATTGGGGTCGTTAGGCTTTCAGCAGAACAACAACTCTGATTAGCTTAGATCAATATATATATACATGTGCGTGTTCCAATGGCCCAGTCAAAGTCCAGACCCAGGTCTAATTCACTGTATGGAAAGGTGGTTGTAGAAAGTATTGATTAAACGGAATACAAATGTATGCCACACCTTTCAAATTTTAACCTAAAGTTCAATAATGATGGGTTTTTGTATATAATGTGCCACTTTATGTTGCTCCATTATCTAAAAATCTTAATAAAAACTTACAGTTGTTGTAATACTCTGTACAGTCAGGGCAAAAAGGTGCAGAAGGTTTAGTCAGGGCGGTGTGTGGGTGGGTGGGGGGAAGAAAAGGGGCGAGCAAAACAAAACGAATGAGCCGGCACAAATGCATTTGGTTGGCTATGGGAGGGGGTGGATGTGTGTGTGGGGTGGGGGCCTTCAACAGCTGTGTAATCTCCCCATTTAAATTTCACAAGCAATTGCACATTCTCTGTGCTTTTTTGTGCAGTCGAACTGTCGCGGGGGGCTGTGAGGGGATAGGGTGAAGCGGGGGGGTGAGGGGGTGGGGAAGATCGGTGGAGAGACAAGCGGGGAGAGGGAGGATGAGGAGAGCAAAAGTTTCTTTTGGAGATTAGTGCGACTGCTCTAGCGTGGCCCCGTATGCGCGGCGCGCGGGGAGCACTTAGAGGGGGCGGGGGTGCGGGGACGGGGGGGGCTCCTCCAGAACTCCTTCAAATAATTATGGTTTCATAGTCATTATGCTTTAACGGCTCGCCATTTGCCGACGCAGGCGGTGTCTGTTACATAAAGTTTCGGGATGGAAATGAAAGTGCGGGCGGGTGAAGATCCGAGCTGCCAGATTCCGATAAGCCGCACAGGCGGCAGATGTTGCCAAGACGACAACATTTATCTGCAGCAGAGAGGAAATTCCACATTTCCTCGGCACGGCGCGCGCTGTGATTTGGAGTTTAATACACAAGTGTGGCTTTTGATGGTTGGAAAGCGTCTCGGTAGTTAATGTTTCTGGATTTCTGGCTGGAAGCTGGAGAATTTCAGCGGACGGCTCGTTTACTTGCAGGCTGTTTAAGCTAACAGACGACCTCCTGTTGAACGTGCAAGATTAGGAATGGAGACGCAAACGTTTAACCTCTTCAAAAAGGTCATCAAGTTCACATCAAACTAAACTGATAACAAATGAAGTCCTTTTTAAACCAGTGGGACTTTGTTCTAAGCAGAAAAGTCTTCATAATGTTAAGTCTGTATCTGGTTTTAATCCTCTACTCCAAACAGGGTTTCGTTAGGTTTCAAGTAAAATTTAAGACTTTTAAAGACTGTTATGTATAAAATAATACCGGTATTGCGACAGAAAACAATAAAAGACTATAAATTAGCAATAAATTTGCACTTACCAATGATTGACATAAAAAAAAAGCTAGCTAGCTAGCTCCTATTTGTATATTAGCAGCTAGCCTCAACCATCTGGAGTCAGAGTCAAGATGTCTGCTCATGATTCAAGCACAAGCCTAACAGAAAAGTGCCGCAAGAAAATAAAGACTACGCAGATTATGTGAGTCTGCCACAACAGAATTAAAGACCTGTGATTCATGTATTTAAGGCCAACTGAAATTTATAAAAATCTTTACATTTTAAGGCCTTAATTTTACATGTATGAATTTTAGACTAAGACTTTTCCACAACTGGAAACTATATATTTTATTTGGATTTCATGTGGTACAGTAACACAAACAGATGTCTAACTGCCAAGATGACCGAAATGATTCACAATTTTCAATATTTCTTATAAATTAAAATGTGTATTCAGCCCTCTTTAGCCTGATGCTCCTAAATAAGAGCCACAAGGTGCCTTACTTAGTAAACAGAGTTGATATCTTGTTAATTTAGCCTCAGTGTAAATAGAGCCGTTCTCTGCAGGCTTCAGGGATTCATGGAGAGCTGCAGGAATCCACGGCTCAGGTGAGAGAATCTGTTGCCAGGACAACTAGTTTAATAAACTCTACAACAGCCCCCCTCATGGAAGAATGGACGGAAAGAAATAATTGTTCAAAGCGAGACTCAAGATGACTGAGAAATCTAATACCGCACATCCTGGTGAAATATGGTGGTGGCAGCATCATGCCACCATCACTTGATGGGAGGATGGCTGGAAAACTGGCTTCAAAAGACTTGAGTCTTGGCTGGAGGTTGATTATGATCCTACATGTAAAGCCGGAGCTGCAGTAGAAGCTCTTGCTTTACAGACACTGCTTAATGTGTTAGGATGCCCCAGTCAAAGTCTGGACAGAAAGCAATTCAACTCTGTTTGAGCCATTTCAGAGCTGGTGGAGACATAGAAGCCTAACTTCAGGTAAAGTTTATTCAAACCTGGAGGATACTTTAAGTCAAAATTTTTTTTATGGTGATTAAAGTTTATTAGAATAAACACGACTATTTACAGGTTGAAATGTTTACAAGATAATTTACAGGTTAAAAACTTTCATGCTTGAGGATTTTAAATATTAGAGACCAAGGTCCTCTCTAGTAAATTTGCATATAAAATCAGGAGGGTGATTGGCAGCGCTAAGACACGCCCACCTGGCTCTGATTGGCTGTTTCTTACTGAACGATGGCAGTAAGACCACAGAACAGATTATCTGCCTGATGTTATGCAGTCATGACACAGAGACAGTTTTAACCAAAATGTAAAAAAAGTATTGTAAAAATGACACTGCAGTTTTAAGCAAGTTTTAAACACACTTTTCATTAAGTATACATTTCTGCATTAAAAATGTTTTTATTGGCTTAATGTAATATTGTTTTTTTAAGCCGGGTTTTAATCAGCTGAAAGAAAATAAATCCTCATTACTGGATTAAGGAACTTTCCAATAACGTTCTAATTTATTGAATGAGTCTCTACACTCAAGTACGAATACTATTACAAAATGTTTCCATAAACAGCTGAACATGAACAGACTCTGGTAGGAATTCTCCCCCTCCAGTCTGTGGTTGCATTTTCTGAAATCATTTTATGTCGTCTGTTTCTCTGTCCAGATGAAACCACAGATTTAGCTTAGCAAGCATCTGACTGTGCTAACTGAGGCATACAGGACGGCAGCTGAGCTGCTGCTGATGTGTGTGAAAGGAAACTTGCAGAAAAGTTTCTGGTATGAAATTTTGAACATCTGAGAAGTTTAAAGCTACGACTGTTCCTGCAAGGCACGGTGCGTTCAGTGTTTCTCTGGACGCAGCTTTAAACTAGTTTCCTCTAAACTTTAGTTCTAAATGTTCAGCGTGAGCGACTCAAAGCCCTTCAGCAGGTCCTGATGGGAGTTTGAGGATGTTCTCTGCAGAAACAAAATCTTATCAAGTATTTTTTTTTCTTGTTTCTTGTGCAAATATCCTAATGCCCTGGAAAGAATACAACAGTTTAACTGGAAGATTATTTCACATATAACAAGATAATTTTCCAATGTTATAAGTGAAATAATCAGCAATTGCAAGTAATAAAACAAACAAAAAAAAAACCTCAAAGACATGGGTGAAACTTCTTTCTTCATAAAATGTAAAGAAAAATGGAGGTTTCAGACCTTAGCGGTTGTAGTATTTCTATTTCTGTTGTTGCTAAATAGACCATGAGCAATTTCTCCTGTTAGTGCTACATTCGCGGTTGTTGTGGTTGTGTTTACCCAGAATACCCTGCACCATAGTTAGCTCCAGTTCGGTTAGCGTTCATGTAAGCATTCGAATCGCATCAGAGTTCACTTCAACCGAACAGAGACCCAGCTTTGATTGTAGGCGAACCAGAATTTGGGTTTTTGGCCCGCATCAGCGTTCGATTCACGCCTCTTGAAATGACCCGGACTTTCTACACAAATGAACTAGAGTTCGATTAAAGCGGACTATCCAGGGCTGGCCCTCACCTTTCGGTACAGTCTGTTCCAGCGGGTGAACAGGGCGTGCTTGCAGATGCGCGATGGCGTCCCCGAATCCCGTCGCCGCCCCGTCGCCGTGTTTACCACCTCCGGCTGCACGTCTCCCAGGGTCCAGTTGATGCTGACACACATGGCCTTCCCCTGCTGCTGGTACTCAATGTTGCTCAGCCCTGTGGGGATGAAAAGAAAACATACAACTTCAATAGAAAGGCTTGACTGTCATGACCCGACATGTGATCCATATGCGGATTTACAGTGGGAAAACATCCACGGACCAAAAAAAAAAAAAAAAAAAAAAGAAAAGTAGAAACTTCTAAGTCAAATTTAGCAGCCGCTCAAACCTTCACTTTGCTGTTCGGTTTAACCTTCCTCCACCCTTGCTTCTCTCTGCCTGAGGCTAACAGCTCATGTTAAGTTTTGCAGCGCTGCAAAAAGTGGACCTGAGCATTAAACGGTGTGGCTGTTACCATGGAGCTTTGATACACCCCCAGAGAGAGAGAAAAGGTTGAAAAAAAAAAAACGGAGGGCTATCAATCAAGTACTCCATGCGTTCCTGCCTTTGTAAGACAGCTTGTCTGCTCTCATGTTGCTGCAGATATGCTGGCTCTGCTGTAAATATTAGCTCCATTCAGAAATATCAGTTGCTACACCTACACTGTTCTCTGCCCGTTCCTCTGAAATAATTAATCTCTCCTGCAAAACACGGGCAGAGAACAGGAGAGAAGGAGCTTCCAGCCAAGAGAAGGAGCAACAGATCTGAAATCTATTTGTTAGTTTTAATTATGCTGGCATTTTATTTCCAAGCACAAACTAAAAACAACATTCTGAAGATGTATAGAAGTTATACAACACATGAAAATTAAGTCCATTTTCAGTACCTAGCTCCAAGCAAATAGAGTTCTGCGTTGACATATGGCGGCTTGTGGGCTGGATGAAACATGGCCGACTACTAACAAGAAACAAAACCGGTCGCCTCGCCAAGAGATGGAAAACAGGCACAGATTAATGTTCCAGAGATTTGTTCCTCCTTTCTTTTAGCTGAGCTTGTTGCAAGGCTGTAACTCAGAGCCGTCAACTAAAGTATTAGTTTTCTTGTTCATACAAAATAATTTGGTTGTACTGTCAAGAGTTGAATCAAGATAAATCAAAGTTAATGTAACTAGAGTCAAATGTATATGAAACCACTCACCACAAGCTCCAGACTGACCACCAGAGCCAGATCAGGGTTTCTGCAAGTTTCACCAACTCCAATCTACGACTTTTAAAGACCTTCTTAAGATTGCAAAGAGATCTCCTTTCATTAACATGCTTTGTCCAGTCATTGCCTGTTGCATGCCCCATGTCTAGACTGTAGTTGGCCTCAGGAGTAGATTCAGCTTTTTGGTTCTGGTAGTTCTGTCTGGAATTTCAGACTTTTGATCCCAGTTTAGATTTTCAGAATGCAACTAGCATCGTATGGGTCGGCAAAAGACATGAGTTAGTGATGAAACCGAGCGACACCCGGCCAACCTGCGATAAATTTGAATTTAACCATAATGGCCTCAAAAAAAAAAAAAAAAAAGCTAGCGTACTAGCTAGCAAGGTGTATTAGCAGCTAGTCGCCAATAGCTGCAACCACCTTAAGTCACAGAATGCAATGAACAATACAGAGAAGGAAGTGTGTGATTTAAACGTATTTAAGGCCAACTTACATTTCTTTAAATTAATCTAAGATATTTTAAGGCCTTAATTTTGGATACATTAAAACATTTTAAGAATGAGAACACTCTACAAATGTCCTCTGGACTATATTTCTCAGTGAAAGGTTATGAATATTAGTCTAGACTGGGATATGCTAACTTCTCTGGATGTTTTCTGAATAACATCTTCACTGCTTCTTTCCCATCTCCTACGGCAAGAGAGAGAGAGAGAGAGAGAGAGAGAGAGAGAAAAAATGAGAGAATACCAGAAATGTGCTCTCCCACAATCCCTCGCAGCATCAACATTAGACACACGGCGCCTTGTGGCCTCTCACATTATGCCCGTCCATGTACCGTCTTTACAAAGGGACAGCTGCGAGGATTTCAGTTTGATTTCCAACCCAGTTATTTATTGTAACACGCTGTGTTAAGGTGGACCTTTTTCCGCAGCCGGTTTCTTTAACGGGTTGGCAACAAATGCCTCTGATCTCATCATCTGACAGGCAGCTTGTTATAACACAAAACCGGAACTACAATGCCTCAGCACACGACTGCGGATCATCCCCCCACCCCCTTCCCCATTTCCACGCTCGTCTTCCATTCACCGTCCTCACCTCTTCTTTTTCCTCCGCTCCACGGAGCTGGATGAATCACCTGCCACAGGAACAATCCTCAGAGTCTCTTATTACCCATCGTTCTCCTCTCTTGTGCAGATGCACCTCTTTGAACAAAAGAGCCCCCTATCCATCGTGCCTTCTTGCCTTCCCTCTCGCTCCATTCACGGCTCATTTCATCCATTCAATGGCCTTGACTCCTGTGTTTCTGTAATAGCCAATTTGATTTTTCCCTTCAATGAAGACTTGATCAATGTCTCCACTGGGAGGATGCTTGGCAGAGTGAGAGAAGCTCAATGGGAGCATCTGCATATAGATTTTTTTTTTTGCATGTGGTTTCATATTTGATACTACAGGTAGCAGCTTGGTGTGTTTGAAGCAACAAGTTTGATAGAAACTGTAGATTTTCAATGAGTATGTTAAGATCAGGGTAAGGAATAAGAATTTTCCTCAAGGTGATAAAGTTAAAGGGCCAATGCAAGCCTTTGGGGAAACACCTGGAGCAACAGAAACTTGAATTTTTTTTTTGATTGATTGCTTAAAGCGGACTTTGATGGAGGCTCGCCCTTTAATGAAAGTAAAAAGAAAAGCAAAAATCCATGTAGCCTCTGTGCTGCTACTTAGATGACATTAGAATTTAATGAGTAATTGATTTTAAGCAATGTTTTCATTTCCTCCTAAAGCGAAAAAGTTCAAAAGTCTTCTGATGCTTGCCCCAATAAGCTTCGTTTTTTATCAAAACGTACTAAAGCGAGTCCAGCTCCGACAAGCTGAATCAAACATTAATAACTGAATAATCGTTAATAATGCTGCTGCTTTGGTTGCCTTTATCCCAAAAAACAAAACAAACAAAACAACAACAAAGTCCCGGTTTGTGTTTGTTGAACAGTCAAGGACAAGCCGGTCGGTCTATCGATGTGTTTGGGAGTTTAGCCCTCGGGGTTCAGGTGGAGCTGCTTTGGCTGTTTGCGATAAGCGCGGCCCCGGCGATCTGGACGTTCCTCTGGGGGCCGTGCTTTTAAATAAAGCAGGGGGAGGGGGCTGGACTCATCAGAGTCAATGTTTCATCAGAGTCAACGTTGGGGGTGACGGAGGAGAGCAGAGGAAGGTTGAGGCGTGTGGACATCTGAATGCAAGCAAACAGCCGTCTTCCCTTCTTTTCCGTCCTCCCACCCGTCGCTGTCCGCGGCTCCCTTCAGATTGAATGGCTGACTGATAAGAGGTCTGATTGCATTGATTTGGTGTAGGCCTGTCTCCCCTGTCTGTCCATCTCCTTCCCTTCCCTCACCCTTGTGCTCTTCAATAGGCTTTTGCCACTCGAAGCACAGGAGGTGCGGAGATCTGACAGATCCAGACACAAGGAGAACAGAATCGTTTTAAAACATGTCAAACGGGGAGAGGACCCGACGAAACAGCAGCACTGCCCAAAGAGGCTAGAACAAACTTTATATGAGATAAATAATAAAAAACAAACCGTTTGTCTCATTTTTATTACCCAGTTCTATTAATTTGCCTTTATTAGGTGTTCTTTAACTTTTCTTAGGCGACTAGTTTAAATTTACACCATATTGATCGAGAAATGTCTTTTTTCTTCCTTTCAGTAAAGATACAAGTGTAGATGGGGAACAGTAGAGCTCGCTTCACATCCATACAGAGTCTCTGACATGATTTAAAGTGTTTCCCTGTTTGTGACTGCCGCTGCCTTTGTTCTTATCAATGATCCCCCAGAAACCAAACGTTGCCCTACATCTCTCTGCTCGTCTGCCACGCCACCTCGCCGACTGGCCTAGATCTGAAGTGATGGCTGACGCCGTCGCTACAAGTTGGGCGTCATTCAGATCGTCTGCCAGCATTCATCTTCCCCACAAACAGAAGCCTCGGGTCTCGACGGAGCCCGGGACGCTGACTTGCCAGACGACATCTAAGCTGTTGCTTTTCAGGCTTGGAACAATGACAGTGTGGAGCGGCAGTGGATCGCGAGTTTGTGAAGCGTTTGCGGGCCGGGTGTAAGAAATGATCTGATGTGGCGCGCTTGGCTTGAAGATGAGTCAGACTTTTCGTGAAGAATCTTGTATACATGTCACAATCTTCAGGCTGGGAGCAGGAAGCTGATGCTAGTTTATTAAGACGAAACATTGATGATATGAGCAGGTGCTGAATTGTCACGGCTGCGCTTGACAACTATTATGTTACTCAGCCGTCATTCGCAAAAAGCGATGTTTAGTCTATCAAGTTGCATTTCTTTTTTAAAAGGTGATAACGAGGGGTTATTGGCAAACATATTTGTAGTAACAGACAAAATTATTTTATTGTGCAGAAACTATGACATAAACATCTTGAAGCGGCCATACTGCTAATAAAACTAGCCTTCAGATGACAAACTACCAAAGTGATACAGAAAATTGACGCAATCGTTCACAACTTCTTCTGTTCGCCGATTGGTCTGGTTGAAAATCTACCAGAGAAATCAAGCTCAATGGGAGAAATCCCACAGGGAGCACTGACGGGAGATTGAGCAGAACTACAAGGAAGGTAATGGCCAAGTTTTATAGGAAACTGATGTAAAATACAGGAAGTGGGAACAAATCTTTCCAAACATACTTCGTTTCAAAACGACCAGCATGAAAATTTCTCTATGCCGCCAAATCTGAGCATTTTACAAATACAGAAATACTTTTCAATACCTTTGGCATAGATGTAGCCATGTAGTGTAGTCGCCTTTTAAACAGAGGTCAAATAATAATTAGCCGTACCACTTAGCAGAGGCTGGCTGCGTCTGTATGTGGCGGGCAGAGGGCCCAGGCGCTCCTGCCTCTGGGTCAGAACTCTGCTCAGATGACCAGTGTGGCGCAGGCTTCCCACAGTGATGCTGTGCAGGTACACCGGCTCCACAAAGTGGCTCAGCAGCGCCCCCTGCAGGCCCAAGACGTTCCACCTGAGAGGAGGAGAAAAGCAAGACGAGGCGTCAAACGAGGAGACAGGACTAGATGACAGAAGACAGACAGACAGACAGCTGTGAGCGCGTCGATGACAGGTAAGAGACAATTTGATCATTATCTCGATGTGGGACGTGATGAATCACAGCCACTGGTTGGGTACACACAACACCCCCTCCCCCCCCACACACACACACACGCATCCCCAAACCATCATCGCCAAAAACAATACAGCCAAAGGTCAGTACATCAGCACTCATTACATGGAACAACACATTACCATGTGTGCATTCATCAGTGCCACGGAGGTTAATGCACCGCAGGAGAGCCGCCGTCGATCGCTCGGCACAAGGGCCAATCACCTCCAGTTTTGTTCAGGAAGCCTCACGCGCGACACGAATAACTCCGCAGCCAGCTGGTCGCGTGCCACCTACCGTGGAAACCCTCTCCCATTTAACCAGCAGATGCTAATTTGAGGATGGAAAACGATAATTACCGTGTTTATTACCGTTCCCGCCATTTATCGGGGTAGGGGAGGTCTGCTGTTTTACCTGAGCTCCCGACGTCACGCGGCTAATTTCTTTACATCGTTCTTTTTGTTAATCAATGCCTCCTCTTTTCTTTTTTTTCGTGGATGCAATTATGGTGCCCCGCTTGTCTTTTTTCTTCTCCCTCCCCGGCACTCGCCGTCTTAATAATCACTCATTACAGCTGCTTTTGCTTTCCAAGCAGTCAATTAACAGCAACGGCTTTCTGGGGAAAAAAATCGCTAAGCGGCTGAGAGTCTGCATCCGGTTTACCTGCAATCTGTCACTAAGATCTGCCTTCCCCTCCCAAACAGGGAAAAAAAGAGGCGCTTTGTTCAAAGCGCCAACACATACGCATCCTAAGTGCTCCGATGATGCTAAGAAAAAAAAAAAGTAGTTTGGGCTGAAATATTAATTCACTCCGAATGCAACACCGTGAATCTGAGACATCTTCTAATCTCATGCAAGAAAAGACAGCCATCTGGCTCGGGAGGAGACCTTCTTCCTCCCCTCTCTGCATCCCCTCCTCCAGTAAATGCCGAGCCATTAAAGTAATGTGTTCATCTGCATAAAACCGCAGTGAAATTGAGAACATCATCGTTATATGAAAGCCATTTAGGCTCCTCAATTAAATCCAGCTGTCACCTTCAAATCAAATATTTGCAAAAGTGTCTTCGCCGGGCACCGCTTAAGAAAACAAACGCGGCCGAGGCGGCGAGAGCTTCTTCCCATCCATCCATTTTCTTTACACCCTTTTCCCTAGTGGGGTCGGGAGGTGCTGGTGTCTATCTCCAACTACGTTCCGGGCGAGAGGTGGGGTCGCCCTGGGCAGGTCGCCAGTCTGTCGCAGGGCAACACAGAGACAGACAGGACAAACAACCATGCACACACACACACACACACACACACACACACACCTAGGGAGAATCTAGAGAGACCAATTAACCTGACAGTCATGTTTTTTGAACTGTTGGAGGAAGCCGGAAAGAACCCGGGCCGGGAATTGAACCCAGGACCTTCTTGCTGCAAGGCAGCAGTGCTACCAACTGCGCCACTGTGCAGCCCAGAACTTGTTTCTTTTTTTTCTTTTTTTTTCTGGTTGTCGGGGATGTTTACGATGATCTCTAATGTCCCCTCTGGTCGAAGCTGGAATAACTCTAATAAAGTGCGGGAAGTAAAAGGGAGTGAGGAAATAAAATAAAAAGTAATGGGAGGTTGCGCAATGAGCGGGACAGAGGACAAAAAGAGTATCCAGAGGAGGTGGTGGTGGTGGTGTGGGGGGGGAGGGGATCACTTCCAGATTGCAGCAGAGAGCCGGAGCGCACGGCCCTGAGCTGCTCTCAGTTCCGCCCTCCTCGCCTGACCTTGATAAACCGGCCCTCGGTGACCCACTCACTTTAACGGCAGCCACTGATCATTTGCAGCGATTAAAAGAAAAAAAAGCAGAGGAGGAGGAGGAGGAAGCTGTGGAGCAAAGAGAGCACGTCTGCCGTCTTCTCCAGGCGGGGAGGAGGGTGAAGGGTGGAGGCAGGGATGAAAGGCAGGATGTCCCCTCCGTCCGCCTATCTGTTTTTTTGTAAAGTAATTGCTTTCACCCTTGTTGGTGACCTGGGTAGATTTAATCACACCGTCCCCAACCCCGGCCAACTGAATCAAATTGGTCAAATTAACAGGAGAGGGGTTCACCTCCACTCCTGACCGTCTTCTGCATCATTTTGCTCCGTTTCCCTGCATGGTTCTACCAGTCCTTTCTCTCTGTCACACACACACACACACACCGCTGCAGCTCAGCTGTCGTTCTGTATGGCTCGGTTGGCACAGTGAGATGCTTACGAAGCTAAATTCATGGTTTCAGCTCATGAAGAGGCCACGTCTTGGCAGAGAAACTTAGGGAAAAAAACTGAAAGCAAAACAGATTTCAGACAATTCAGGAAAAAAAAAAAACAACCACAGCCTGGGTGTGTAGCCTCCCTGCCAGTGGGGCTGCAAACTTTAGTTTTCTACAAGCACTTTTACAGCGTGTCGAGAAAGTAATTATGCCCAGGAAACCAGGAAACTTTTATTTTTGTTGCATTGCAAAACCACAAACTTCTAAGTATTTCATTGGGACCATTTCTTTTTTTTGGTAAAGTAAGGCATATTTGTAATGTACAAGAGAAACAACCTGAAAATTATGTATCAAGTTAACAAATAATATTCTTTGGCAAGAATTGATACCCCTAAATAAAAATCTAGAGCAGCCAGTTCAGAAGTCGCCTAATCGATAAAGTTGAGTAAAAAGGAATATGTTGCATTGTTTGGAAGACATTACGAAAAATTATATATATATGATGAACCTGCATACCCCATCTTCACACAGCGGTGCCACAATCATCCTGTGGGTTTGTTTTTCAACAAATTACTACGATGCTTATTGCAGGTTATGAGATATGCAGTAGATCCATCCCACTCATTTCCCTTTAACACATTGATTTTGTAGCCAACTCAAACAGTCAAGTTTATTTGCTCATTTCAGCAACAAGGCAGTTCAAAATGCTTTCCATCACATAAACAGTACAGTAAACAGTTGCAAAAGAAGCAATAACTATTACAATTTGTCAAACGCCAGTCTCAAACAAATATACTTTAAATATATTGATCGATGTTCTAGTTATTATGAGTCTAAAGCGACTAAACAGCTAGGTTTTTAGCCTTGATTTAAAAGTTCTCAGTGTTTCAGCTGTTTTGCAGTTTTCTGGAAGGTTGTCCCAGATTTGTGGTCCATAGAAGCTGAATGCTGCTTCTCCATGTTTGGTTCTGGGTTTGCAGAGCAGAACCAGAACCAGAAGACCTGATTGGTCTGGAAAGTTGGTACAACAGCAGGAGATCTTTAATGCATCTGAGTGCCGATCAGTCCAGTGATTCATAAACTAACAGAATAAAAGTCTTAGTTTGAACAAAGTTGTCACAGATTATTGGGGGTTATTATGAATATACCTTAATAAATCAGTTAGCACCGCTAACTGTGTTTCATCAAATATAGACTGTAGCCTCAGAAATGATTAAATTTTGCGAGTAACAATAAATGAGCTACAGTCAATCACTGATGCTTTATTGCAACTATAAACTATATACACTTTGTACATTTTAAAATTTGACTCATTGTAAGTATTTAAGACGCGGCTAAGCAAAAACAGTCCACAAAAAATGATGTTTGAGTGAGCTACTTGTTAGAATATAGTGGCGAAGTCTTTGACCATCATGATGGCGAGTAAAGACTCAACGCTACAGATTTAGAGATCACAGCAAAGCCGCCATTAATGCACTCGTTCATTAGAATAGGATTACCAAATTCAGACACATATGGGAAATCAATACAAGCACTGCCTAGACTAGCATGCTTCCTGGACACATGCGCAGAGAAATGGATTAGGTAAATATCAGAAAAGTCTCGGCTCGGCTTTCAGAAAGCCCGTTTTAAAATGCCTCATTCTGCTAAATCTCTGCTCTTCATGAAGAAGCTAATCTTCTAATAAAGTTAACCTTTCCACCACTCGGGTTACCTTTCTTTGTTTAAGCACTCCAGAAATTTCTCGGGTGATTGAATGCTGAAGGTTCTCCTTATATATATATATATATATATATATAAGGAGAACCTTCAGCATTCAATATATATATA
>CAEFZY010054374.1:0-46077 GCA_903066815.1 Brachyrhaphis roseni | reverse complement strand
AATAATAATAATAACAGTCCACAACCGTGGCAGCACTGCAGGGCAGGAACACAGAGGCCTAAGCAGGTAGCGCACGGCAAACGAGTGGAGACAAAACGGCAAACTGGTGAACATAGACAAATGCTGACAAGGACCCGACGAGGAACACAGGACACAGGTGGGACTAAATACACAGAGGGTAATCAGGGAACGAGACACACCTGGGAACAAATCACGGGGAGACAGGACAACACGGAGAGCACAGAGACACAGAACTAGAAATAAATACACAGAAAAACACAGATCATGACAACGTCAGAAGTTGAACACGTACGGCTTGATGCCTCCTGTTGCTATGGGCTCTGGTGGAGGACAGGCGGTTGCCATAGGAACAGGGTCACCTAAACCTGTCAATCAGAGACTCGTATTAAAGCTGCAGTTTTATGAACATGTTTTTATAAAACTCACATGCTGCAGCTGTAAGTCAACATGTCGCCCACTCAGTCTTGTTTCTCAGTTTTTTTCAGGACTTACTGTGCAGCTGCATGGTGTCTGCTCTCTGCTGCCTCCTGGTGGTGATGCAGCGGTACAGCCCTGTCCCAGGCCTGTCGGGGCGTAGCATCGGTGGAGGAGTGTAGTGACCCGGAGCAGCCGTCTGAACCCGGATGCCCGTACATCCAGCCTCTTCCTGCTCCTTCAGATGCATTAGGCTGCGGTAGAGCACAGCGCCCCCACTGGTGGGTGTGACGCCTTTCTTCTGCCCAGACATTCCTCTGGTTTGGACCGGGACTGAAACGGGCATCACGATGGACACTGGGCTTTGAGTGGGAGGAGAGGTGTCCTAAAGACAGGAAGGACAGAAACGTCAAAATGTTCAGCCTAAACTTTTTAAACTGTTCTTTATTCTGGCCACTAGAGGGCAGCCTTTCTTTATAAATCTAATCATTTCTACAAATTACTTTTTGGAACAAAAGTGCGAACATCTAAACTATGTTTAAATAAGCATTTATGACATCTTTTGTCAAACAGAACCAGTGCGGACCTTTTTCAGCCGTGTGGGGGATCTGAAGCCGCTGTGGGAGCGCATGTGTCCGTTTAATGCTGGGAGACTCTTAAAGTCGCGGTTGCACACCGTGCACAGCAGTCGGCACCTGCTTCCAGAAACACAACATGAAACCATCTCAATATCAGACATCACTGATGAGCACCAGCTAAAAACAACCAGACTACCTGGAGTCCAGAACCCCAGTGGCTCTTAAAGGCTGCAGCTGCTTCACCTGGAACCAGCAGAGAAAACACAACTTAGACATCTCAAAGTGTCAGATCGATTAATTTTCAGCTAAACAGCATCAAAACGAACCCAGTTCCAGTCTGGTTGGCTTTCAGCCCCTTTTCTTGACCCTCTTCTTCCTCCTCTACACTCATCCTTACAGCTCCGCCCTGCAGATAGGCCTGGGGTCGGACCAGAACCGCTGCAGGCTGGACCTCTGTCCAGAGGGGAGAAGCTGGTCTCAAGGCTGCCGGCGGCCTCCTCCTCTTTGCTCTGCCCCGGCAGGAGGTGCTGGGTTCTCTGGTGGGGATGGGTGCTGTCGGAGGACGGGAAGTAGCTGCTGGGGTTGCTGGGGGAAAGCGCAGCGGCGGGATCTCTGCTCAGCTGGTTGGACGTTTGTTTGGGACAAACTGTCCGCATCTGAGGACCTGGACTGGAGACGGCCGGCGTTGGAGGGTAGTGAGGACTTGGACCTGGTGTTGTTGGGCTACAGAAGGGCTGCTGGGTGTTGTTTCCATGGTAACCCTCATGGTAGAACTGGTTGTTGGGGAAATCCTCAGCAGGGGAAGAGCTCATCTCAATGGAGCTCCATCTGCCTATGGCGTCGGCTGCAGAGGAGGAGCCCAGAGGAGGACACTGCACCTGGGACAGGGTGGGGGACATGGAGTCCCAGGTGGGCGGGGCCTGACCTGCCAGGTTGCTATGATCAAACACCCCACCTGCATGAATCGTTGGAGTGTTATAGACTTTGGCTGTCCTCTCCACCTCATCAGTCTCACTGGTGCTGTACTGGTACTGGGAGGGCGACTGGTTCTGGAACAGATGATCAGGGAACTGTCAGAGTCTCTCCTGGTTCTGCTGGGTTAACAGGATGATGATTCTTACCTGGTAGGGGAACGTGCTCCCATTGAGATAACATGACAGATCGGCGGACGCCTGACACTTGTTCCAGTCGGTGTAGTCCAACTCTGGGTCTGGGTTCTGGTTGTACAGGAAGTGCTGAGGTTGGGGAGTGAGGTGAGGGGAGCTAACCTGAGGACTGTGGAGGAGAGGGGAGTGGTAGGAGGAGTTGACCTGGGCTGAATGGAGGTGAGCAGAGGTCATCTGGGGCTGATAGAAGAGATGGGAGGGGGATGCCTCCATCTGTGGTGAAAGGTGCGGGGAGGTGACCTGCGGCTGTGTGAGGTGAGTGGAGGTCATCTGGGACTGGGGGAACTGAAAGGAGGAAGCCTGGTTCTGCGGTCTGAGGTTCGGCGAGGTTACCTGACACAAGTGAGGGGACGTATTCTGGGGCGGATATATGTGAGGTGAGGACACCTGGAAAAAACAGATGTTTAGAAGCAAGCAAAACTTTAGAAATATTAAATCTGTTTTGATGAACTAAGCAGGAACCTTGGCAGGAGAGTTTCCATGGTTCCTGAATAAGGAGGTGGAGAAAGGAGGGAGGGAGTGCGTCCGAGAGGACTGGTGGACAATGGGAGGAGGAGACACTGCTGGGAATGTCCACAAGTCAGACATGTCTTCATTCACACACACAGCTGTGGATCCTGAGCACATGGATGGATAGAAACATGGTTTATGTGCAGCAGGTGATGTTTTATCTGGACAGCATCACCTGTAGAGAGACGGATTAGAGAGGAAAACACTTTAAATGACAAGAAACCCAAAATGTTCCTGACCTGTCAATTAGAAAAACCTTCATTGAAAGACTGAGGTAGAGCAGCAGGTCTTTGTTCAGTTCGAGTTTCAAAATGATTCAGACCTTTCCTCCGATACCATTAGTGGTGAACTGGGTCTAACACTGAGTCTCACTGATCAAAAAGGTTTCTTGAACAATGTTGTTTGAGTAGAAGAGACCAAAGACAAGATGTTTGACCACAAAGCGCAGAGTGAAGTTTGACGTCATTAAATACATCTGGTGAGCTGGTAAGCACGGAAGTAGAGGAGTGATGATCTGAACTTCTTGTTCAGCCACTGGTCTGGGGCACCTTGCAGTAACTGGTTCCTAACTTGGTCAGGAAAGTTTCTCCACAATGGTAGGGTCCTGCTAAACCGCGAGTCCCTCCAAGGTCACCACCGAAGCGCTCGGTGGTGAGGATCGGTTGAAGTCCGAGGAACTTCAGCCGATCCTCACCACATCCCGGCTGCCAGCTCAGCCTCGACGCCTCCAGTAAACCCCGGCCTACATCTGGGTACGCCTACTGACTTCCGCTCCGTCTCTACACGGCCCTGTTCACCAGAACCCTAGAACCACCACACAGTTTCGCTCTTGCACTCCAGCCATGTGGACCTTCAACAACCAGACGCTCTGTGGCTTCCATCCAGGCCTGTTGTACCAACCGCTGCCTGTAAACTCTCTGCTCAGCATATTGGGGTCATGGTTGTCCCCATGTGGACAGACCAGGGTAATGGACTCAGTCCTGGAGAATCAAATACATTTCAGGAATCATTTTTAAATATAGAGGATAAATGAAGACATTAGGACTAAGTTTTGTTAATGCTGCTGTGTTTCTAACTTCTGGCTGTGATGCTAAGCTTTCAGTGACTACCGGAATAGAGCTTTTATTGGTGCTGATGTACAGGCCACACAGAAGCGACATGTATCTGCATGACTAAGTGTGAACGCGTGATAACAGGACACAACTAAGAGTTCGCACCCAGAAATGATAAACCCAGCTTCCTTCTTACTAATGATTTCAACTTTTCAAAACAGAAAACTACATTCTATCTAAAACCTCCTTAGTTTTACAACCACATTTAGATTTTTTTAAAACTGGATTTGAATGAAAGCTGATTAAAACCTTAGTCTGAATTTCTGAAGGAAGAAGCTTCTTGTAGATTTTAAACAGCTTAAACCGGGAACTTGACTTCAATAACTTCTCCTTTGGAAATTCAGATATCATCAAAGAAACCATAAAATGTCTCGATTAAAAAGTTCATACAACACATTTAAAGGTTGACACATAATAAACTAACAGTAAAATGATCATATGTAGAACATATGCAGAGATGTTGGCATAATCATAAAGTTTAAATGAGCATTTCTCACCTGAAACATCACCGACTCCGACTCACAGACTCCGGCTGAGTGTGTGTGAGTCTGGTTTTGTGTGTTTGCGTGTTGTCAGGAAGTGGTCACATGTTCTTCCTCTCTCTGGTCGACTCATTAGACTCTGAGCTTCTTCCTCATGATGACGACTTTAGATCAACCAGCTCAAAAATAGAGTAGACTCTCAAATAAAACTCAGTTCAAAGGGAACTTGCTTAGTTCTCGTTTAACCTAATATATATGTACAAATCTACATACTGTATATGTATATATAATTACATTACCGTCGCATCACTCACTGAAGCACATTATGTAGATTAACACAGACTGTTGTTTTTAAGCTTTTATGAGTTAATGAAGCAGTTAATGAAAGCATAACATTTGAGGTTAAAGTATCACATCAGACCAATAAAATAACATGTTTAATACCTGTTTAAAGGTTGTTCTTTTCAAAAAGTACATTTAATCTGACAAACGGGACTCATCAGATCCATGTTCTAATACATTAATCTAATTTTCTTTAGACATTCTGCCCATCGTCTTGTTTGGTTCCCCTTGAGGTTCTTCTCAGTAACTCAGCTGAACGTTTCTGAACCGAGACTTTGTGGTTGTTCCTGGAATCAGCTGCAGCCACGCCTTCAGACTGGGGGTTAACGCTTCAGGTTGACCACTGGCACCACTGAGGCCTGCACTCTCCACAACTTCTCTATTTCTGCTTTCAGCCGTTAGTGTTTCTGGTGTTTCACCTTCACCTGTTGTTATTGATTGGGATTGCTACATCTACCACTGCTGGAGTCTTTTCTGCCTTGTCCACCTGTCTCCATTCCTCTATTTGTGAGACTACTGGCACTAGTTGACTGGACCTCTGTCGAATTGGGTCAGCCATTTTAAAGGAGGGGAGATATTTGGGCAGTTATTTATGTTATGTTGCACACTTTTGTCATTTTTGTAACTTTTCAGGTCAAAGTCAGTTTTATTGATCATGATTGATTTGTAAATGCAGTAAAAGGGTAAAAGACCCAAGAAGGTGAATACTTTTTGTAGACACTATGCAGCATGTGCTTCAGTTATTTATGTTGGAGCATCAGTGTTGTCATGGTGACATTTAAATATAATAAATTGGCTTATTTCCTCTGTATAAAAAAACCCTAAATTATATTAATCAATCAATCACTCCATACTACGAAGAGATGAAACAACAATAAAGTCAGACAAATGTTAAAATTTAAGAACAAAATCTAATAGAACAAAATTAGATGAACGAAAAATCCACCAAGCGGAACTTTTACTAGTTAAAAAGAAGGTTGACTCCGGAAACGTTACAGTGACGGACTGAACGGAAACTCCAGTATTAAACATGACCTTTTACTTCAGAATAAGACTACAGATATAACTCGACTTTAATTCACAGAGCTTCATACAAGCACCCAATTAATCGGCTTAAATATGAAAAATATGCTAATTATCCGAATACTTGGTTCGATTAAACATTAGACATACATTTTATGACAAATGTATGTAAAAGACCTTTAATTAACTGAGATAAACAGATATTAAAACAACAATATGTAAATTAAACTTAAAACATAATTCACCAACACCATCAAATTTAGTCTGGTTAGAGAAAAAACGTAAAGAATGAAGGCTAATATAAATTTTTTAAAAATGTAAACCAGCCACTTAAGTGTTTCAAACACAGATGGTAAGTGTAAGATGTTAAAAACGTTATGAAAATTAACATTCTTTATAATAATAAACTTTTTTGTTGTTGTTGTTTATTTGTTCCTAAATAGAAAACATATGAATTTTTATTGTAAAACTGTACCATGACAGTTATTTTCATATGTTTATATGGTTTCCAAATACATCAGCGTTCGGCTTTTATTCTGAAGGGTGTTACGGAAGTTGTGTACCCAGTGGGCTAAACGGACACCGCTGGTGTACAGAAGCAGCGTCTCCTCGGGTCAGGTCAGGAGCTCTTTTACAGCTACATCCATATTTTAATGTGTGGTTTTAAGCAGTGACCTTCATAAAACTGTATTTTTGTTGGTTTCTCTGCAGAAACCGGAAGAGAACAATGCTAAAGCTAACGCTAACGCTGCTGTTGGAGTTCAGAGAGGGCGGGGCTAGTCAAGTTTCCGCTCGATTCCTCAAATTAAATAAATATTAATGATTAAAAATAAGAAAAACAAACGTTTTTTAGGTGTAAAAATGCTAACTAAAAATAAAATAAAATTTTATTTAAATATAATTTAAATTTATGGAAATATTTTTGAGAAAATAAACCTTGACTCCAGATTGGTTTTTTTTTACTAATTTTTAAAAGTCTAACAATAACCAGAGGTAGGCAGAGTGTCCAAATATTACACTCAAGTAATAGTAGCACAACTTTATAATATTTTTAGTTAAAGTAAAAAATTCCCAAAAATTGAGAGTAAAAATGTTTCCAGTACTGAATAACTCATCACATTTTTAATCATTTAATATTTCTAAATCACATAATCAGACGGATCAAAATATAAAGTTAAGTGAAAATTTTGATAATTTCATATAGTAACAAAACATAACAAAATCAGTTTCTTTCAATAAAAACTGATGAAACTTTAACAGAACCTGCAGGTGTCTGTCTGTCTGGTGAATTTCTGGTCAAAACATGTTTGTTTTTCATTTAGAGGGGAGAAAATCCAGAAATTTTACTCAAGTAAGAGAAATAGTTCATAATAAAATTACTCATAATATAAAAAAATTATTTTTTATTCAAGTAAAAAATAAAAAAAAACAATGTAGTAAAAATACTACCAAAAGTATTGCTTTTCAAAAGTTACATAAGTAAATGTAACTGAGTTACTACCCAACTCTGACAATAACACTGCCTACTGTACATGTGAATAAACTGTGTCTTGTATGTGACCTCTGACCCCAGGTGAGATGAAGCTTTAGACCCCAGGAGGACGATGCTGTCCCACCTCAGAGGGACATTTTGTATCCTGAGCGCTGGAGTCCAGCGGGCCTGTAGCAGCTCCAGCTGCCTCTTCATGGACCCGTCCAGTCCTGGGCTGGTCCTCCAGTCTCAGTCCACTGATGTGTTCCAGAACCTGGCGCTGGAGGACTGGATCGACGCCAACGTTGACCTGCAACAGCGCAGCGTCCTGCTGCTGTGGAGGAACCGGCCTGCCGTCGTCATCGGCCGCCATCAGAACCCGTGGGCCGAGTGCAACCTGCCGGCCATGAGGAGCGCTCAGGTCCCTGTGGCCCGGAGACGGAGCGGCGGCGGGACGGTCTACCACGACCTTGGGAACCTCAACCTGACCTTCTTTGCCTCCAAGAAGGCGTACGACCGGCGGAGGAACCTGAAGGTGGTGACGGACGCCCTGCAGAGAGTCCAGCCGCAGCTGGATGTCCAGGCCACGGACAGGTTGGACATTTTATTGAATGGACGCTACAAGATCTCAGGTAGGCTGGCGCCCCCTGCTGACAATCCAGAGTCACTGCTTCAGTTATTACAGCTGCAAACTACAGTTCCTTAACCTGAAGCTATAGAGACACATAAAGACGGTTTCAAAGTCAGCCTTCTATCACCTTTAAAGTACTGTTAGTTTATAAATCACTGATCAGTTTAGCACCACAACACATTAAAGATCTGCTGCTGTTGTATCAACCTTTCAAACCTCTCAGGTTCTGGTTCTGGTTCTGGATGCAGAGCAGAACCAGAACCAAACCTGGAGAACCAGCATTCAGTTTCTATTCACCACACATCTGGAACAAACTTTTGGAAAACTGGAAAACAGCTGAAACACCGAGTTCCTTTAAATCTGAACAAAAACCCCAGCTGGTTAGAGCTGATTTTAACTGTCATAACTGCATTGATCAATATATTTGATGTGTAAGGATGATTTTGATGATGACATTTCATAAAATGTAATGTTTATTAGTTTCTCAAAGTGGTGACTGATGTTTTTATTTTTGTATTTTGATGATGGAAAGCACTTTGTATTTCCTTGTTGCTGAAATATGCTATACACCTGAACCTGGTAGATTGATTGATCAATCGATCGATCACTATTGTTGTCATTAATGTTGTTTCAGGCACAGCGTCCAGACTCAGCAGGAAGTCCTCCTACCATCACTGTACCCTCCTCCACTCGGCAGACCGCTCTGCCATTGCCGCTCTGCTCCGCCCCTCCTGTCCCGGTATCCATAGCAACGCCACACCAAGCGTCCCCTCACCTGTGACCAACCTGACAGACCACACCCCCTCCCTGCAGTGGGAGGAGCTGCTGGAGGCTGTGTTGCAGCAGTACAGCTCAGGTGCTCTGTGCTCTTCACTGTCTGGGTGAAAACGGTGAGGTCTGGTCGGCTGATGTCTTTCTGTCCTCTCCTGCTCTGACCCGTAGAGTTTGGCATCACGTCTGCGTCCCAGCCCGTCGACCCGGCCGACGAGGCTCTGTTTCCGGGAGTGGGCAGCATGGAGGCGGAGCTACGCAGCTGGGAGTGGACATTTGGGAAGACCCCAAAATTCAGTGTGGAGACACAGCTGGAGCTGAGGGACGAGTGGCCGGCGGCTCGCTGTAGCGCACAGCTCCAGCTGGAGGTGAAGAACGGACGGGTAGAGAGCTGCCGGGTGGAGGTACCGGCCGCCTGGCTTCCTGAGCGGCTCAGCGCCTCGCTGGCCCAGGCTCTGCTGGGAGAACGCTTCTGTCCTCACAGGGCCGCCGCTGCTCTGAACGCACTGCTGCGCTGCGAGAGCGGGCCACTGCACGGCCGCCTACGCAACCTCTGTGAGGTCCTAGTGGCTGCCATGGGCTGAGGACTGCTGCCCCTGCAGGCTGCTACTGTCATTACAGCAGTCAGACACAACAAGCTCCACATACTGTGGATTGTAAACAGTTTGAACCAGGATACAATCTTAAAAAATATGTACAGAAGATGATTAAGGCTGATGAAAAAAAAAGAGTACACACTTTATTCTTAAAACTATGTTTTTAATCTCAGAATTCTAGATTTAAGTCTCAAAACTAACAAAAAAAAGTCAGAATTTTAACTTGAATTTCATAATTCTGACTCTAATCTCAAAATGATTTATTTTTTCTCCAAATCTGACTTCAGTCTAAAAGTTCTGTCATTTTTTCCCAGAATTTTTTCCATCTATCTTTCTTTGGCCCTAATCCTCTTCTGTATCCATAAGAATGAATTCAAGAAGAGCTTTAAGTATTTTTTCTATCACACTAACATCAGTCTCAACTCATATGAGACTTATCATGGGCTGCTGTTTACATAAAAATTTATTAATAACCAAAGTTTAAATGTGTTTGAAATAAAGACTATTTTTACATGTGGGCATTTTTACTCACTTTTAATACAACAACATGTAATATAGTTATAATTAATGTTTTTAAAAAGAAAGACGTAAATACAAAAAAGCGCATGCGCAGCAATTCATCTCCAAGCCATGTGTCCACCTGGAGGAGCTAAAATGAAGATGTGTCACTCTGACGTCGGGTCAAGAAAACATTTAATTAATTCACTCGTTTACTTTAACTGTTATGTTAATTAATAATATAAACTTGTATTATAAACGTAAAGAAAACGTTTACATATTTCTTTACGAAATGCGCTGTTAAATCTTACTAAGATTAAGTCTTTAGAAGCAGAGTGAGATATCACCCTATTGTGTTCTCAATATATAATCTTTGTCCAATGTGAGCCGTCGTGTTCGTCGGCCAGAAGAGAGCCAAGTTTCAGCTGAAGCACAGCGGCACCATGGGGAAGAAACAAAAGAAATCTGGAGAGGACAGGTAGGGACGACATGTCCTACTGTCCATAAACATCTTTCCAGGACAGGGAGAACTACCCCGCTGTCTTAAATCCCTGAAACGGGCCCGTTCCCCGCTGTTTGTACCGTTAGCTTATCGGCTAAGTGATGCTAACAAATGCTAACCACGAGTCATTGTAGGTGTGTGAGTTCAGGTGAGGCTGCTAACAACCTGGAAGTGGGTTAGGATTAATTACACAACCACCGGGGCTGTGGTGAACTATCTCTGAATGTCGTAACCCTGAGCCGGTCTCCAGGCCGCAGTTTGAGGCTTACCGTCAGAATCTATCGCGGCTAGCCGCTTTAGCTCCCACACAGTCATGCCTGTAAGCAGCTGTCACCAGCCGCACTTCAATTTAAAGAGGCGACCAGCTGCTTTTACTGTTACCCAGGTGAGTTTACCTGGAGATCCGTTCACCGGGTGAGAAGTGTGTTTGAACCGTGAGCTGAGGGAAGGAGGACACATGCAGCACACCTGAGTCTACTGGGACAGGTGTGCTGCACGAACACATTCACCTGGAATCAATACTAAACATAATAATATGTTCCTACATGCCGGCTAGAAATGAAGATGATAACCAGGCATGGCATTACTCTGATACCCAGCAGATTATACTGTTGTAATACATGAACTTTGACCCCCAGTCCCAGAGGAGCTGAAAGGAGGAGGAAGTTCTTTAAAGCCATCATAACAGAAAGGATCATCTCTCTGACTGCAGCGATTCTGACCAAACAGCCAGGCTGATTTAGAGTAGCAGCAAAAGCAAAGGAGCTGGATAAGCAGAGCTAGCTAACAGCTGATGACGTCATCCAGGTCATGATGATAATAGTCCAATAATACATTCACAAAAATCAGTAAACTATAAATTCTTATCAATGTGTAACACTGTAACTGGAAGACATTTTAAATTATCGTTTAAAAATGAATTATAAAATCTTTGGAAACAAAATTATCCTTAAAAAAAAGACCAAAGAACCAAACTGAAGAGTTTTATCATCCAGACTTTGGTGGAAAGAGAAAAACAGTAAATCATGCAAAAAGAAATGATTGAACTCATTGTAATTTATCATGTGATTAATTGATTTATTGTTTATTTACAATTAGTTAAATGTTTAGTCGTCTTATTTCAGGCAGCAAGCCGTTGGAGAGGCTGTGTTTCTCTGTGGTCAGAGAATTAAAGCGTCCTATTGGAGTTAAACAATTATAAAATGTCAAACTTTTAGTTTTCTAGTTGGATGTTGGTGGTTAAACATGGTGCTGCTAACAGTTAGCGCTGAGCACTCAGAACAAAGTGAGGCTGAGTTCAGGGATCCGGGTCACAACGAGACTGACGAGTCAGCAGCAGCTCTGATCGCCTGACTTCATGCTGTGTGTGTGTGTTTCTGATGGTGTGTGTGTGTTTGTGACCAGTGCCAAAGATGATGGCGTGGACATCGACGCTCTGGCTGCAGAGATTGAGGGAGCCGGAGCCTCCAAAGAGCAGAAAGGGAAGAAGAAGAAGAAAGCAGCCAAGAGAGAAGACTTTGAGTAGGCCACCAATCAGCCAGTCTTCCTCTTCCTTCTGCTGCAGCACTCTGACCCTTCTCTCTCTCTGTAGTGAGGACGACATCCTGAAGGAGCTGGAGGAGCTTTCCCTGGAGGCTCAGGGAGGAAAGACCAAGGTACACCTGAACGTACCCAAATGCACCTGAACGCACCGTCAACCTCCTCACATTCACTGCCTCTCTCCTGCTGCAGAAAGCAGAAACCACAGAAGAAGTCGACACTCCAGAGCCTCCCAGACCAGAGAAGAAGAAAACCAGGAAGGGGAAGAAAGGTGGAGCGAGTCCTGAGGATGAGGAGGAGGAGGAAGGCCATGTTGATGGAGATAAGAACGGAGAGCAGAAGGAGAGGAACAAGGCGAGGAAACGTTCAAGTGTTTATCTGATGACATTAACATCATAACATCTGGACTTCAACTTTTACCTTTCATAGATAAATCCTCATTTATTGGTTGTTTGTTATTGTTTGTGCAGGTGCCTCCCGCTGCGCCTCCCGCCGCGCTGCCCTCCGACTCCGATGACGACGACAGCTCCTCCCGCTCCCGGCTGAAGGCCAAGGCCGGGAAGAAAGGAGGGAAGAGACAGTCTGCGTCCGACGACGAGGAGCCCAAGGAGGCGGAGCCAAAGAGAGAGGGAGGGAAGGAGGAGGAGTCAGATGACGATGAGGAGGTGAGCTCCAGGAGAGAGAAGAAGAAGAGCAAAGGGAAGGGGGCGAAGGTGGAGAGCGACGGCGAGGAGGAGCAGGAGGACGAGGCGGGCGGCTTCAAGATCAAAACGGCAGCGCAGAAGAAGGCAGAGAAGAAGGAGAGGGACAAGAAGAAGAAAGAGGAGGAGAGGATGAAGCAGAAGAAGATGAAGGAGAAGGAGGCCACTGGGGAGGCCAAACCAGAACCAGAGAAGAAGATGGCGGGAGAGGCAGCAGCGCCTCCTGCTGGTGCTGTGGAGGAGCAGGAGGGGGCGGAGCCAGCAGCAGAAGGTATGATGTCATCAGGTGAGTGTTTCTGTGTGGAAGCAAAGCGATGACTTCGTGTTCTTCTTCTGCAGACGAGAATGAAGGAGACAAGAAGAAGAAGGACAAGAAGAAGAAGAAGGGAGAGAAGGAGGAGAAGAAGAAGGGTCCCAGCAAAGCCACGGTGAAGGCCATGCAGGAGGCGCTGGCCAAGATGAAGGAGGTGGGAGGTTGACTGGGGCATGCTGGGAAACGTAGTCCTGCTGAGACTGCAGTCTGACTGTGACTGTCTGCAGGAGGAGGAGCGGGCACGAAGGGAGGAGGAGGAGCGGCTGAGGAGGCTGGAGGAGCTGGAGAAGCAGAGGCAGGAGCAGGTAGGCAGCGTCTTTTTCTATTCTTCTACTGCTGCAAACAGCGCTGCTCGCTCACCCCCAGCTCACCCCAAATCACCCTGCAGGAGCGGCTGGAGCAGGAGCGCAGGGAGAAGAAGAAGCAGAAGGAGAAGGAGAGGAAGGAGCGTCTGAAGAAGGAGGGCAAGCTGCTGACCAAGGCCCAGAGGGAGGCGCGGGCGAGGGCCGAGGCCACGCTCAAGCTGCTGCAGGCGCAGGGTGAGGGGGCGGGGCCAGAAGGATTCACAAATCCACTTTTATGACTTCTGATATCTGAGGTTTAGTATCGGACGATTCCAATACAATAACTGAATTGATAAAAGTTAAAAACTATTCCTCCAGTCATGGATCATATCAGCAGCTCCGTCGTTTTCTTTCCGCTCATATCGTCATGGTGAATGTTTTAAGTCTGAAGGGGCGTGGTCAGATTGAGGGGGCGTGGCCTCTCCTCCTCAGTGGTGTCTGATTGGTTTGTTCAGGCGTTGAGGTGCCGTCCAAAGACAGCGTGCCAAAGAAGAAACCAGTTTATGGAGACAAGAGGAAGAAGAAACCCAGCGTCCAATCACCTGAAGGTACTCTTCCTCTGCCTCCTCTTCATCCTCTTCTTCCTCGTCTTCCTCTAAATCTTGTTTTCTTCTGTCAGAAACATCGGAGGTCACGTCGCCGATCTCGGAGACCCCGGAGCCCGTTCCCATGGAGACGGAGAGCGAGCCGCCGGCTGCAGAGCCAGGTGGGTGGAGCGGGCGGAGGGTGGAGGCCATGCAGCCGCTAACCGCTGGTGTTTCTGTGCAGAGACGAAAGCGGACGCTGACCTGGACGACTGGGAGGCCATGGCCAGCGACGAGGAGAAAGGTGAGAGGTCACTGAGGTCAGAGGTCACTGCTTCCTGCTGTAAGGGAGAGCAGCAGCTGATCCGTTTCTTCCTTTTATTCATGAACAAACAGAGAGGAAGAGAAGACGAGCAGCAGGTACTTCTCCTTGTGGTGCTTTGACTAGGCCGTTGCTCGGTGTGCGTTTGATTCCTTAAACTAGAGATTAAATCCTCTAACAGCCTGACGGTTTATTACTGACCGCATCACAGCTCCTTCCTTACACTCCTCATCTGATCTCATTTTAAACCTTTATTTGTTTTTTTTGTTTTCTTTTTTAAGTTAAATTAATTTTAAAATAACTCTTGTTTTATTTTTTTTATTATTTTTTTTCACTTGCAGCTACATTCAGTCTTTTTGAAATTTATTATATTTTTTTGAAACAATTTTTTTAAGCTTAATATTTATCTTTATTTTAGTCATTATTATTTATAGTTATTATTTTCTATAATTAATTTTTAATTTCTAGACTTTCTCTGTTATTGTAGTTAGTATTTTTAAGGTAGAGTAGTATTTATTTAGCTGTGCGCTGCAGTAGAGTGTAAAGCATGTTTGCTTTGTTTTGTTGATGTCGGCCATCTTGGTTCAGTTTTTACCCGACTGTTTGATCCGTGTGGTGATTGTTCGCCAGAGCTGAAGAAAGTTCACATCGAGGTCAAAGAGGAGATGCCAGCTCCTCGACAGCCGGCTGCCAGCGAGGAGGAGGAGGAGGAAGAGGAAGATGAGGAGGATGACGAGGATGACGATGAAGAAGAGGAGGAGGAGGAAAGCGAGGAGGAAGCTGAGGCGGAGAAAGAGAGTGCGCCAGTGAGTCACGGGAAGAGGAGAGCAGTTAGCGAAGAGGAGAGCAGCGAGAGCGACGATGATGACGGCAGGACGAAGGAGGAGCGGCTGTACGACCGAGCCAAGAAGAGGATAGAGGTGAGCTCCAGCAGCAGTCAGTGTTCCTACGGTGCTGGAGTTCCAGTCTGGCCTTTCACAGTTTGGTGATGGAAGTTTTTAAAAGCCTAAATATGGGAAACATCCACAGTTCAAACCAAATATTTACAGATAATATAAAATTGTTTTCCATCTGTCTGAAGTTAAATCAGACAGAACTTTTATTATTTTACGTTAGTTAGAATCAACAAAATTACTTTTATTTGCTAAATGCCAGAAAACTTAGTGATATTTTTTAGCAATTTATTTTTAACTTCTTCAGACGAGTCAGGTGAGAGAGACATTTCAAATATTTTATCTTTTAGTTTCCTTGTCCCTGCTGTAGAATACTAGCACAAGATATTAATATTAACAGTAATAAATTATTTGTAACTGAATTTAAACCATCTATTTTAGTTCATTTGTGTTGTTTTGGTTCTGGAAAAGTTTGAAAACTGACCTTTAAAGTGTTTGAATTTCACTGTGGGAAAAGTGATCGTAGTGAGAGCTCGTCTGAGTTAGGCCTATCTTTGGGAACAGAAACGGCGAGTGGAGAACCTGAAGAACACGGACCCGGACCGGCTCCGAGCGCCAGTGGTGTGTGTGCTGGGACACGTGGACACGGGGAAGACAAAGATCCTGGACAAGGTGACGCTGCTGCCCCCTGCTGGTGGTGTCCCTCCCTGTTTGGAGGCAGAAGTTTTATTGTTTTTAGTGGTTTTATTATTTTTTTGTGTTTTTCGTGTGCAGCTGCGTCACACACACGTCCAGGACGGCGAGGCCGGAGGAATCACCCAGCAGATCGGAGCCACCAACGTCCCCAAGGAGACCATCGAGGAGCAGACCAAGATGGTTAAAAATGTACGACCTCTCACTCTGTGCTGGATTCAGCGATGGCTTGCAGCTTGTTGAGCTCTCTCTGTGTGTGTGTAGTTTGAGAGGGAGAACATCAAGATCCCCGGGATGCTGATCATCGACACCCCAGGACACGAGTCCTTCAGGTACATTCTGTCTCTGTCTGACCCCTGTCTGTCCCCAGTGTCCTGAGTGTCTCTGTGTCCCTGCAGTAACCTGAGGAACAGAGGCAGCTCTCTGTGTGACATCGCCATCCTGGTGGTGGACATCATGCACGGCTTGGAGCCTCAGACCATCGAGTCCATCAACCTGCTGAAGGAGAAGAAGTGTCCCTTCATCGTGGCCCTCAACAAGGTCTCCACCTCCTCCTCCTCCTCCTCGTCCTCTTCCTCCTTCTCTTCTTCTCCTCCTCTAACTCTGTGTGCTCTGATCAGATCGACCGGCTCTACGACTGGAAGAAGAGTCCTGATACGGACGTGGTCGCCACGCTGAAGAAGCAGAAGAAGAACACCAAGGACGAGTTCGACGAGAGGACCAAGGCCATCATCGTGGAGTTTGCTCAGCAGGTGATGAGCAGCCAATCACAGCTCTACTTCCTGTCCCTCCCAGACTGACCGCTTCCTGTCTGTCCCCAGAGTCTGAACGCGGCGCTGTTCTTCGAGAACAAAGACCCTCGGACGTTCGTGTCTCTGGTTCCCACGTCGGCCCACAGCGGTGACGGCATGGGGAACCTGATCGCCCTGCTGGTGGAGCTCACCCAGAGCATGCTGGCCCGCCGCCTGGCGCACTGCGACGAGCTGCGGGCGCAGGTCATGGAGGTGAGCCTGGCCCTGCCCCCTCTGTCTCCATCATCATCATCGTCGTCATGATGTTGGTGTGTCTGTGTGTGTCCAGGTGAAGGCGCTGCCCGGCATGGGAACCACCATCGACGTCATCCTGATCAACGGCCGCCTGCGGGAGGGAGAGACCATCATCGTCCCCGGGGTGGAGGGGCCCATCGTCACGCAGATCAGGGGCCTGCTGCTGCCGCCACCGCTCAAGGAGCTGAGGGTCAAGGTCAGCAAGACAAACTACAACCTGATTTATTATTATTTGTTTTCCTATTTTTTCAGTTTTGATTCAATTTAAATGTTTATTTTACTTTTTTCTATTTTCTCCCAAAACCTGGATAAAGTTTTTCTTTCCTTTTTTCTCTTTTTAAATTTTCTTTCCTGTAAAACTGGAATTACATCATATTTAGGAACAAATATTGTGATCATGTAGATTCCTGTTTGCTATTTATGGATTCATTGAGGTTTGCAGAAAGACGTTTGAGTTTCAGTGAATAAAAAGAATCACAAAGGTTTTGGGTTAAAAATGTTGATGTTTCTTTTAATTCCTGTCATGGCTGTGATGTCATGAATCATAAATCATGTGATATCGTTGTTTGGTTGTTGTTGTCCAGAGTCAGTATGAGAAGCACAAGGAAGTGTCGACGTCTCAGGGAGTGAAGATTCTCGGTAAAGACCTGGAGAAGACGCTGGCAGGGCTCCCCCTGCTGGTGGCCCACAGGGACGACGAGGTTCCTGTCTTGAAGGTATTGTTGTTGTTTTCCTCTGAGTTGAGTTGTGGCTAACCGCTAATGGCTAACCGCTAACGGCTAACGTCTGGTGGTCAGGATGAGCTGGTGAAGGAGCTGAAGCAGACGCTGAGCTCCATCAAGCTGGAGGAGAAGGGTGTGTACGTCCAAGCGTCCACTCTGGGCTCCCTGGAGGCGCTGCTGGAGTTCCTCCGGACCTCCAAGGTCCCGGTGAGTAACCGGCCCCCCAACACCTCCAACAGGAAGTCACCTCCAGCTGACCACGCCTCTCTTCCAGTACGCAGGCATCAACATCGGCCCGGTGCATAAAAAGGACGTGATGAAGGCGTCCGCCATGCTGGAGCACGACCCACAGTACGCGGCGCCCCCTGCTGGTACGTTCACCTGTCTCCAAGCGCCGTCTGACGGCTGGTTGTCCGTCCATCCGCAGGTACGCTGTCATCCTGGCGTTTGACGTGAAGGTGGAGAGGGAGAGTCAGGAAATGGCCGACAGTCTGGGCGTCCGCATCTTCTCTGCTGAGATCATCTACCACCTGTTTGACGCCTTCACCAAGTACAGAGAGGACTACAAGAAGTCCAAACAGGAAGAGTTCAAGTAGGAAAACTCACCGACAGTCTGAGCTGCTCCGGATTATAGAAATATACAACTGCAGTTCATGTTCTAACCACAGGAGGGCAGTGTTGTCACAGTTTCATCACAATAACCCAAAAAACTGCAGATTTCAGAACAAACTAAATCCAAAAAGCTTTAAGTAATTATCAGTTTATTTCCTGTTGTCATGGTGATTCAGGTCTGTGTATTTGGACTCCTTGTTTTTATTGACAGTACATCGATACCCTTTAAAGTGTCTTAAAGTCTGCAGTCTCCAGTAACCTTTGACCTTTAGAGCCTAATACAGTGTGTCTGGTTGACGCCCCCATGCTCACGGTGTTTCTGCCCAGGCACATCGCCGTGTTCCCGGTGAAGCTCCGCGTTCTTCCTCAGTTCATCTTCAACTCCAGAGATCCCATCGTGATGGGCGTGTCGGTGGAGGCGGGGCTTCTGAAGCAGGGGACGCCGCTCTGCGTGCCCAGCAAAGGGGTGAGAGGCGCCGGTGTAACCATTGGCGCTGATTTGTTTGCGTTGTGTAACCGTGGCGCTGGGCGTTGCAGTTCGTGGAGATCGGCGTGGTAACCAGCATCGAGATGAACCACAAGTCGGTGGACACGGCGAAGAAAGGCCAGGAGATCTGTGTGAAGATCGAACCCATCCCTGGGGAGTCGCCCAAGATGTACGGCCGCCATTTTGAAGCCACTGACATCATCGTCAGCAAGGTGAGGACACGCCTGTGGGGAGGAGGAGCTTATTCTTTCTGTTGCCATAACAATGGCTACTCTGTGTGGGTGCAGATCACGCGGGCGTCCATCGACGCCCTGAAGAACTGGTTCAGAGACGAGATGCAGAAATCGGACTGGCAGCTCATCATGGAACTGAAGAAAACCTTTGAGATCATCTGAACCGGACCGGACCAACCGGAGCGGAGCCACACAAACACCAACCAGCCAGCCAACCAATCAGACGCTTCCTGCAGCCGGAGCGGTGGCGCGGCGGAGCGGAGCGGCGTGTCTGTGGGCAGCAGCTCCTCACTGTGTGACAGCGATAGCCTAGACTCACTCCAACGTGCCTGTTCTTCAGCATCATCATCATCATCCTCTTGGCCCTCACTCTCTGATGTGCTGCCGCCACTTCCTGCCCCAGGCTCCGCCCCCTTTCCCAGCAGCCTGGAGCTCCGGACGGAGGCGGCGAGCGGCTCAGACTCTGACACGCTGTTTGTCTTGGCGGCCATGTTGGAAGGCGGGGGGACAGAAGATTTTAAACTGTTTTTGCTGCAACTGCTGATGTAATAAATTCCCATGATTCTAATAAAAGCTGCAGAACGACGATTAATTTCAGTCAAAATACTTTATAAAAACCCAGAAACATTTTGTAACCTGTGTTAGAATATTTAATGCTGATTATATAGTATTTTATTGGATGACAGTAAAAGCAGATGCTGGGATGAGTTTCTGGTTCTGTCTGGTTTCCTGTCTGTGAGGCGTCTGTTTGTTTTTCTCAAATATTATTCATCAAAATGCTCTTTATTTCACATCAGCCTCCATCCTGATGCATTTGGCTCTTCTGTCTGACTTCAACATGACAACAATTCCCCACATTTAGCTGAAAAAATAATGAATTGTGCAGAAAGATTAAATGTCTTTAACCTGATTTTATTAACTCAAATCAATAGAATCTGTTTTTCCTGTCGCCTCTTTGGTTTCTGTTGATTTAATTCTCTGTATGTTTTGATTGTTAAATGAAGTTTATCCTGTATTTCTTATGGTTCAGGTTCTGATTCCAAAACTGGAACCACAAAAACATCTAAAACATTTTCTATGCTCAGATGTTTTTAGTGTTAATGTATAACACACCTTCCTCCCTCAGGTCAATAACCGACTGAAAGCAAATGGTGTTGAGTTAAAATTTATGGATCAGCAGGGAAAAAAATAAATAAAATCCACATTTGGAAAACATGGAATTAAATGTAAGTACTGTGGAGAAAGTTTGACTCTATTTTAAGTGAAATTTGTGATTTAATGTCACTTTTGTTTCCTTTGTTCCACTCAGAATATCTGACTTTTGGTCTAAAATATGATTACAGTTTTTAAGTCTTTTCTTTTGTTTGTATTTTCCTGTAGAAGCGTTTTGACATCTGGTGGAGCGCCCTCTGCTGGTGGCAAATGATCACGACAGAACTCCATCAGGTACTGACTGATTCAGGTCCAGTTCAGAATCTTGCTGGTTCCCGGTACAAACTGGTGAAGCTGAAGCAGAACTCAAGATCAATATCACTTAGTTTATTATGTCAGATACTGTTTTATAAATTAATGTATCTTAAAATATCCAAGATATTCATGTTATGCAGACAATTTAACACAGAACTTAAATATGGAAAACAAGAGAAACCACCAAAAAACAGATGTAACTATGTAACCTGTTACCTAGTTACATGTACATAGTTACATGTAACTATGTAACAAATAGTTACATTTGTTTAATAGATGTAACTATTAAACAAAATAAAAACATGCATACAAACTCAATATTTTACATTGAACTGAAGCAGTGTTTTTGAGTACTAAAATTAACTTTTAAAATAAAATAAATGCTCTTGAGTTTGAAGTTTATTTCATTTTGGTAAACATTTTATAGAAATATAAAGTCTTTACCACTAGATGTTGCTTTTTGTCTAAATCACAGTAAAATCAGTCAGATTTGGTACCAAATAAAAACAGAAGGAAAATAAAACCTCTCATTTTCATTTCAATAGTAACTATCTGCTTTAAAACCAAAAGTTTTGCAGATATTTTATGATTTGGCGGGAATGAAGAGTCCGTGAAGGTCAATGTGGACCGGGGCCGGGATGGAGGCCCGGCCGACCTCCTCAAACGTTTTGGCGTTCAGGATGAGCAGGAACGGAGAAACGTTTGGATCTGAGGAAATGATGGACGACAGGATGACTCCTGCAGAAACAAAACGATTAGAAACGGAGAGAAAAATTCTCCTTCGATCCGTTTTTACGGTTATCTCTCACCATCGTCTTCCTCCTCCGCGCCCGGAGAGGCGACAAACACCGGCTCTGACGGGTAGCAGCTCTCCTGATGCCACTCGACGTGAGTCTTGGTGACGATGTCGACCTTCGCGATCTGATGGTGGGAGGTTTTCAAGCAGATGGGGAGTTTTTAGGAGGCTGATTATTGTTTTTAATAAAATTCAAGATAAGGAATTGTTATAAATACAGACTATGTAGAACAGAAGAGGTGACGTTGTGGGTGTACCTTGTTGGGGTGAGGTGACCACTTCACCCGGGAGCCGTAGAAGTAGCGGTACTTCCTGGCGTTGAAGTTGTAGTTAATCCCTGGCAGCTCCATCCCTGCAGTGCAGTCAGACTCGTTAGATTCAGAGGATTGCATCGTTTCTCCTCCACATCAAAAACACCGAACCTTCAAAGATGGTATCAGGTTTGCAGTAGATCGATCCGTCATCCTGCATCACCGCCTGCGCTGTGGTGTCCGTCAGAGTCACGAGGTTGGTTCCTTTGGGAGAATCCTGCAGGACACTCAGGTGATGATCATGGACTGGAACAGACTCGCTGGCTGTGACCTCAGCCTGGTTGTACCTTGTGGACGTTGAGCGGCAGGACGAATCTCTGGCAGACCGGCGGGGAGAACTCCTTGTTGGTCTGGATGAAGTTGTCCGTTTCCTTGGTCATGTTGCGGAGGTAGAACATGTCGTACAGGTTGCTGTCATTGTAGGCGATGATGTCGAACACGACGTGGTCGTCGTCCTCGTAGGCGTTGATGTGATGGAAAACCACCAGAGCATCGGCGTGGTAGCGAAGAGATTTAACCTTTCCCGTCTTTATGTTGATGACGTGAAAGAACGTCTGAAACGAGGAAGTTACCTCAGTAAAACGTTGTGAACTAAAGAGGGAAGTGTCTTTATCAAACCTTGAAGCTACACAGAGCTTCATTCATGCTAATCTGTTTGAGTAAACCTAACAGGACAAGGACTTACACTGTCTTTCTCATCAAATTTGAGGCAACTCCCCCAGTTGACCCCTCTGAAATAGGCGGTTGCCAGTTTCACTATGTCCAGTTTGAAGGGTTGCTCCACAAACACGATGTAGTTGTCCGTCATGCCGAAGCTGTGGAAGTAGCTCGGATACAGAGTGGATCGGAAAGGAAATGAACAGATCTGCTGAACCTTTCTCAGAGCCGGCTTCTTTGGGTCTTTATCTGCCTCGGACAGAAAAATACAGAATCCAAACTTATTCACACAGTATCTTTGCATTTCTGATCACCAAATGGTAATGATGGGTCTGAACTGTTATGATGCTTTGATCCCTTTAAACAAAGCAACCAAAGTTCACACCTGTCTACAAGCAGTCAGTCACGTCGGGGCTAATTAATGTTTATGGCTCCTAGTTAAAACCTTGGATGACTCTGGATTTTGTCCCAGTCCCAAATCATCTGAAACACGCTCTTTGATAGCAGCGTCATAAATCCATTAACTGTATCTGACTCGGATACGAACATGTTGACAAAGACAACCGATGATGTTTACTGTAATACCTGAGGCGTTTGCTGGCACTTTGAAGATGATGTATTTGGGCCGACTGAGGCCGATGATGGCGGTTCCCATGTTGTAGGTGTTTCCCTCTTTGTCGTAGTGAGGGTGGGCGGTTGCCAGGTTCAGAGCGATGTGGTTCCTGTAGTTGGCCTGGAAACGATGCGTGTCAGTCCTGTGAGACGAGTCAAAGAGCTTTAGGGGGTATAAACTCACCCGGCCCACCGTCTCCAGGGTCAACGGGTCGACCTGGTTGATGTAGTTGACCTCAGAGGAGGCGTAGTAGTCCTGACCGTAGCGGATGATGTTGATCAGGTTGTTGTCCGTGAAATCGGGGACGATGTTGCGGAAATGCGTCATTGTCCTGGTGACGAGGTTTACAGAGAAAATATTGAGGATAGTTTTTGGTTTTAATGATGATCTAAAATAATTTCATCCAACTTTAAAAGAGATTTATAGACTCTCCGTCCCTCAAAATATAAAAACCTGAAAATACTTCAGGTTGTGGTCTGTTAACTCAAAATCAACCTCAAACTAATGCTAGGATCTAATGGGCGCAGTATGCCAAACTCAAGGCTAAGGGGCCAAATCTGGCCCGCTGTAGCTTTTTATGTGGCCCTCTAGATCCAAATTACATCAAAAAGTTGCTCCAGTTTTTCAGAAATCCACACATTCAAGACATTTTTTCAGTTTTCTTTTTTTTTTTTATCACGTTTTTCTCAAAAATTGTCAAAAACATTGAGTTTAATATAAACTGGTGCCTCAGCTTTACTTGATGTCAGGTTGTAGTCCATGATCAATTCGGAGAGTAATAAACAATTACATTTAACTTTATACTTTAGCACAAATATTTCTAAATTAGCTCCACAAAATGACTTTAACTACAAAATCCACAAAAACAATCTGAAAATCCTGGAAGGACAGATGTTTGACATTTTAACAGCTTGTTGGGTTTCATCAACACGTTTAGATGCTCTTCTGTTTTACCTGGCGAAGATGTTTTGTGTTTTTACCTGGCGAAGATGTGTTGGTGTTTTTACCTGGAGAAGATGTTTTGGTGTTTTTACCTGGAGAAGATGTTTTGTGTTTTTACCTGGAGAAGATGTTTTGGTGTTTTTACCTGGCGAAGATGTTCTTGCAGGGGTCGGGGTAAACCATGGTGCCGAACTCGGACACGACGATCCGATCGGCCTTCGTGTTCCTCTTGTAGGTTTCGCTCTTCAGGTATTTGCTCCGGTACATCACTTCCCCTGAAACGGTGCAGAGCCAATAAAAATCAAGCTGGGACAAATGTCCAGAAAACTGCAAAACAGCCGAAACACTGACTCCTTTAAACAAAGAGCTGCTTTATTTAAAGGAATAACTGGAATATTGACCAACAAATTTAACCAGAAGGAATGTTTGTCACTTTTGGCTTGTTGCTGAAATGAGCCACACAAATAAACACGATTGATTGATTGATTGATTGATTGATTGATTGATTGATTGATTGGCCTCAGTGGCGCCCCCTGCTGACCGTTGTGGAAGGTGAAGCTGTGGATCAGCGACAGGCCGTCAAACCAGTGGTTGTACTCGGAGTTCCCTACTGAGAAAAGTCCGGGTCCGTTCCGCACCAGAGTGCCTTGGAGCCACGGCGGCACCGACCCTGGAGGTCAAAGGTCATACACACAACACTTCTTTCATTAGCTATCAAGATGCAGTTTTTGCTACAAACTTTTGGAGTGTTTTGATCCGCCGTTTGGTTTTCAGTTGATAGACGTAAAACGTTATTGTAGAGATTTATTTCTAGAATCTGAACATAGATTTAAAACTAAGAATGTTTTTGTCTTAAATGTAAAATATTTATATTTATTGTTGAGTTTTGGCTCCATTACAGCTGTTTTTCAGTAAATTGACTTTTTCACCATCTGTATTCTCCACTTGAAAATGAATCGATTACTAAACCAGTTAACAATAACTTCAACAACCTACTGATTTTATCCCATTATTATTTATCTGATCTCAAATCAATGCATAAGTTTTCATTAGTAATTAATTTGCTCTAAGTTTTGCGTTAAACATTTAGCAGCCAAACGAACCTGAAAATAACTTTAACTAACTTTTGATTCCCTCTGGCTGTAAACTGAACAACAGGAAACAAAACAGGAAGTGATGTCATGCTGCTAAATCTAATCCTGTAAAGGAATTCGTCTGAGATTATGACGTCGTAATCCTTTTCTAATCACACTGATCAGGATTTAGATGTGTTGGTAAAAGGATTTTCAAACATTATCAATGAATATGAAGAGTGATATTAAAGCTGTAATATATACAAGATGTTTTTTTTTACATATTTATTGAAACTGTTGTGATAAAATGAGAGATAGAAAATCCATCTCCTTTTGTCTCTCAAAATGCTAACTAGAGACAACCAATCAGAGCCAGGGCCGGGTCTTAGTACTGCCAATCACTCCCTATTGGCTCTCTGCTACGCTGCAGCTAGCAGATCCTGCTGTAAATAGTAAGGCCAGTTAGCAAAGTCACTGATGATGGCAGATAAACGGTTTTTCCGTAACATTAAGTTGTTTCTCCATCATTAACATATTTAGCAGTGTGTACCCCTGATTGATTAACAGCGCTAAGACCCCCCTCCTGGCTGTGATTGGTTGTTTTTGGTTGTTAGCTGTGCATTTCTTCAGACGGCAACAGCAGGAGATTAATCTACTCACTGATCTGTCTCATATTAGTTAAAATAAATATGTAAAGAAATATTTTTAATAAAAGTTACAAACTGCAGCTTTAAATTTTATCAACAAATAAATCTAAAACTGTCAGAACTGACTGGAACTGGATAAATGGCTCCCAGAGTCATAAATAAATGGTTCTGTTGTTTAACACGTTCACCAAGCAGACCCTTGTTGTTGTAGAGCCACTGACCTTTGACCTCAGCCTTCAGCGGCTCTGGGGTCTCCAGCCCGTTCCTGGCGATGATGTCCTGCATGCTGCGGTCCTGCAGAGTGGCTGGCGCTGCTGTGGCTCCCGCCTCCTTTAAACTGGCTCCGGTCCACGTGATCCGCTCCAGGACTTCGTGGCGTTATGTAAGCGGACCGGGCCGGACCGGACCGGACTTTGGTCAGATTTCCACCGTAACACTCAGCTTTCTCTAACCAACCTCTAATCATGATCAGAAACTGTGAAAAAACTCTAAATATGTGTAAAACCAACAGGACTGAGTGATTCTGGCTCATTCCAGCTGGATTATTAAACTGATGGATTCATATTTGGACCTGGAAGTGAAAAAGTCCAGCTGTTGTTATCACACCTGCTCCTGTTATCTCTTATCTAAATTAGGAATGACACTGTAAAACTATACCGCAGGCTCTAACTGATATCAGGATGACTTCATTGCATGAACTGCAGTGAAAAATCTCTGGTGTCCTTAATTACCCTGTTGGCCTGTTTCCATGGCGACTGGGGAAAGGGTTAGCTAGCGCTGCGTCCTTCCAGCGTTTTCGGGGTTAAAGTTGTGCTTCTGCATCTGGCTTTGAACCCGACTGGTTGAATTGGTTTACAGCCACTCCTATCAGATCGTATCCCAGCATGCATCACTCCAACCAGATTACACTTCCGACTGTTTTCACACTGATTTAGGGTTAAATATTAATTCCTCCAGATATTTTCCCAGTAGAGAAACTTTATCCCAGTTCTTCAGTCGTACTCGGCTCTGATTTTTGCAGATGACGTTGTTTTGGTTTCTTGAAACATTTCGAGAGCAGACAACCAGAGCAACTTGAGTCGAGACGCTGGTGGTTTGGATGAAAAATGAAGTTTATTACAAACAACAACAGAGAGCTGTTAGCAGTCAGTTAGCAGCTGTTAGTTCTGTACAAATAACACTGTTTGATTGGTTAGTTGAGTTTGCCAGGCGGCAACAAGGCGAGGTCTCAAACAGCACCCTTCGCCCTCCGGTGCGCCGCTTCCCAGTTTCACCTCTAACCCTAAACTAAAGGCCTTTAACCTTCAACCTTTCGTAATGTGCTATCTTCCACCAGTCTCTGTTCAGAACGCGCTACCTTCCGTCTTAGCGCTACGTTTCCACCTTCACCGTTAATATTGTGCAATGTTTAATGGAGCCATCTGGAGAGCCCTTGGTCCAGTCCTGAACCAGTTTCCATCTCAACTCTTCATAGTGCACCAGCTCTCCTCAGAGCGCCGCAGCCGCCGCCGAACCACACTGACCGCCAACACTGACCGCCAACCCTCCTTCAAATCTGACAAAACGCCTGTCAAACGTTTGTGTCGCCAGCATTTAAAGATATTAAGAGTTTACAAAGGTTATCATCAATGACTTCAAAGCAAAAGCTGCACAAATTAATATTTTTGCAGCACAAATGTAGCAGAGTTGATTAACTCCAAATTTGTTTTATTTTGTAAATGTTGACCTCTGACTTCTGTCACTCATTTGTGCAGTAAAAAGTGTCATTTGTGCCGCTGTCATTTTAAAGATATAAATCAAAAAGTTTCCAGAGATCGTCAGAGGTCACAGGTCAACCAGGTCACACAAATTTGGTGTTGACCGATTCGGCTACATTTGTTTGCAAAAGCAGCACAAACAAAAAATTTTGCTGCATAGTCGTTTGACACCAGTTTAGTTGGATTTGAAGAAACTGCAAGGGCTGGTTGACCTTTCATGACCTCTGGAAACATTTATTTATATCTTAAACATTTTTGCTGCACAGACGTTTGACACCAGTTTAGTTAGATTGATAGAAGTTGGGTTGCCAGGTTCTCTCGGGGGCCGCGGCGTCCCCCGCAGCGCGCGGCGTCCCGCCCTCAGCCCTTTGTGCACTCCGAGTTCAGCTGCTGTGATCAAAGTGTTTGTCTGGTTTGGGCTCTTATTGTTTTAATATTTTTGCATCAACAGTCTTGACACCAACATAAAAACACAAAATCATTCTCTATTTCAGAACAGGCAACAAAGAGGCGTCTACTGTTTCAGTTCCTCGTTAAAACCAGAGTTCAGGTTGTGTGGGATCACAAACGTTCAAGGTTTGTTTGCTTACTTTCTGATTGGATTGTTTTTTGTTTTTTTAGCTCCAGCTACATGTTTTTAGGTCAAACTGATAATTACGACAGCTCCTACAGAACTTGAACTCAGCATTGAACCACATTGAAGTGCATCACACATGACAGCATCAACCAGTCACTGAAAATCTTGGTTTCTAGCTGTTAATTTTTACATTTAAACTAAAAGCTTTGAAAGGACGTCGTATGAAAGATCTGTTGGCTGATCTCATGTGTTGTGATAAAGTCGTAGCTTATCGGTGCGATCCAAGCAGATTCTGTTTGATTCATTGGTTTATTTGACAGTTTTTCTGTTGCATAAAAGTCGTGGTGTTGCAGCCATTGGAATGTGATAAACTGCAGCCTGGAGCTGGTCGTGGCGAGACATCAGTCTTTTTCAAGTCTATTTTAACTCTGCCTGAACGCCCTTGAAGCAAGGTCGTATTCAGATCCTCTGATGGATCAAACAGAACCACCTTAACACTGAACATAAACTACAACTTTCTACCATTGCAGTTACTTAAAATGCTCAGCAGCAGTTAATACTTTCCCAAGATTTAGAGGCTACTGTGAAATTAGAAGTTACTTTCCACAAACGTAACTTTGAGGTTTCATTATTGAAATATACTGAACGGTTACCCGATGACCAAGCACTTTTAATTTTCTCCTGACCTGTAAGTGCTAAAACCAACAATGCAAGTTCCAGAAATGGAAGTTATAAAAGTTAATCTGTGATTTCTGTGAAAAATGCAACAAACGTTGAAGAAAAGAAAGTTGCAGATTTGGGTGAAGTAACTTGCTGTCCATTCCAGGAGAATCCTGATGCGTTACAGTTGGGCTGGGACTTTAACTCATTAAAACTTTAATGCTATTAATCACATTTTTTATTTTTACACACAAAGTCCTAAAGCGGAACCTTTGTACTAGCGTGTTTCTGGTAGGGACGTAAATTTCTGCTTCAAAATCTGGAACAGACAACTGTTTAGTTGTGCTAAAAGGAGCTAGACTAGCAGTGAAGCTATGCTAGCATTAAGTAGCCTCTTAATGCTAACATGTAGCAGCTAGCACTGACATGTTGAGTGGCTAGAATAGCATGTAGCACCAATCTGCTGATTGAAGAACCTGAATAAGTCATTTTAGTCAATAATTTAGCAGCAAAAATGGAAGATATTGTTTGTTTTGTCTGCAATTAACGTTTAATTCAAAGATTATTTATTAGCTCTGGAAAGTATCCTGTAGCTTTGGGGGTAATAATCTGTAACTGCAGAGGAACCAATGAGACGAGGGACAGGAGTCGGATTAAAATAGTCTGGAAACAACCAAGCATTCTACCTTAAACCCTTCACAACGATGTGTTCCACCTTAAACTGGGGACTGTGTTTCATGCCGAGTGACCTGCAGAGCTCCTTAAGGACCGGGGTGTTGTCTGAGAATGGCACCAGAGAAACCCAGAGATGGGGACGTGGACGGGTTGAGGGACGTGGACAGACAGGGGGACGGGGACAGACAGGCGTGTGTGTGTGGAGGGTTGCTGCGGATGAGAGACGGATGACGTCCACGGCGTGTGGACTTGCTTTTCTGGACTTCTGGTCTATTTACAGAAACAAGCGATGCATAATCAGAATATCCAAACGGGCCGTTGCCGAGGCAACCGTCGCTGCAGGTGGTCCACTAAAACAAAAACCTCCAAAATCAAAAGTAATCGAAGTAAAAATGGCGTCAGCGTAAACATGAGTCGTCATGGCTACGCTACAGCGGGACACCATGACTTTCCGTGGAAAAACACACACACTCTCTCCTTCTTTCTCTCTCTCTCTCTCTCTCTCTCTCTCTCTCACACACACACACACACACGCAGAAGACGGCGTCACAAGCACACACACTCTCACACACACACTGATATTAATGACAGTTTCTCTCGTTTCCTCTGGACGGAGGAGAAAATCCGAATCTAAATCTCATAATTATCATGTCGGTAATCTTCATCGTAGCAGGGTGTGTGTGTGTGTGTGTGTCCTCAGTCTTTATACACACTATAAACATGACGACACGCAAACAGATCAGTTCTGATTGGCTGACGGGTCTTCACGCCTCTTTCTTCTGGAGGCTTTTATTTTTTTTTAAATACTGTCTCTGGTTGCCAGGCAACGGCAGCTTCCTGTAGCCCCGCCCAGCCGGATGAGGCCTTCCTCCCGCCGACCTCAGGAAACAGTTTGAGGGAGTGTGATTGGCTGCTGCCAGGCTGACGGCAGCGTCTGATTGGACGAGATGAAGCACCAGGAGAGAGGCTAGCGTTAGCCACTGCTCGGAGTGTGTGTGTGTGTGTGTGTGTGTGTGTGTGTGTGTGGGAACTGTCACCAGGAGCCTGAAGGACGATGATGTCAACTCTGTACCATTAAAGATTTAAGACTTAATTATGCAAATTAACTCCTCTTTCCTTTGGTTTATGGTGCTAAAGTCCAATTAAACGCTTAAGAACCAGATTATTAGTTTAAATTGGATTAATCCAGAAGAGCTCTGATATCATCTAAAACTGAATAAAGATTAAATAAGTTAATGAAACTGATTTTTCCTCTAAGTAAAACATCACAGAGTTAATTTATTTTTTCTTAATTTGGTAAAATATTGGTTGGAATTTAATATCAATATCAGTGAAAGAAAGTTCAGTAAATAAAGTCTAACATCCAAAAGGAAGAAAAAGCAGAAATAAATCCTTCAACGTTACATTAATCCAAATAAAGTCATAACTAAGGCACCTGTGAACATAACTCAGCTGATAACTGTATTGATTTCTGATAGCTTCAGAGATTTTTGTCCTGATCAGAGTTTGTGGTCAGCAGCTGATCATCATCATCCTCCTCCAGTTTCTCTCTGGATTTCCCTCGGTGCTGTTCACCCTGTTGGCCTGCAGGGGGCAGGTGTGTGTGTATGTAAAGTGTAAACCAGAGTCTGACCTCAGTCAGTGTGTGTGTGTGTGTGTCAGGGTGTGTTGAGCACGCTCCGTGGCACCCATCCCTCGGCAGCGGGCGATTCGATGTTGGCCGGCCGGTACACCAGGCTCTGACCCTGCTGATTGGACGACAGGATCTGGACCTTCTCTCCTCGGTACACGGTGATCTCATCTTCCCGAACCGCCAGGAAGTCCTGCACCACCAGAACCAGCTCCTGCAGGGACGAGTCGGGTTTAAGTCCAGTCTGACAGGGGGGAACCGTCTGAGCAGCAGAAGCAACCCAGACCTGGTCGTCTTGCTCGCTGTCCGGAGTAGGCTGAGAGGCGTGGCCGTTGGGGGTGGGCGGGGTCGACGGCGGTCGCCCTGACGACAGCGGCCGGGTCACGGAGATCCCGGCCTCTTTTCTCTGGTACTCGATAGGCGACTGGAGAGCTGGGATTAGAGGAGATGTTTAACTTTAGAGATGATTTGATCAGAAATCAACCACAAGCTTTTAACAAGGTTAAAGTGGTTTCTAAAACCTTGTTTCCACTGAGTGGACCCGGTTGGTTACAGGGTTTCATCCAGTGTTTTATAAATAAATAGTGTTTTTATTACACCAGCAGCAGTAAGGACGTATAAAACTAGGTTTATAGTTGACACATGGATTTGTGTAAACCAAGTCTCTGGAACTGCTGGTTGGCCTCGGTTTTGTCACTTTCAACATTCATCACTAAAACCCAATGGCCTGCTGGTGGACTGCCCTAGCGCCCCCTAGTGCCAGGCTGAGCAGGTTTACCCTGGGTGCTGTTCAGTGCTTCGTTTTACCTGTTTCCACTGCTGGCACAATCTATCAATCACAAGAAGTTACTGAGTAATTTAAAAACGGTTGTAGAAATGGAGACTTTAAAGTTTTTCAGGGTTCTCAGAGTTCAGTGAGGTTCAAATGACGTTGCACCTGACAGGAAGTTGTTCTGGGCGTCCAGCAGGGTGCCGATGGTCTCCACCCAGGTCATCTTGATGCTGGCGGAGGAGGCCTGCAGCGTGAAACGCTCCGCTGACCCACGGGACCACAAGATGAACTTACAGGGCTCTCCGTCCACGCTCTCCTGCATGGCCAGGTAGGTCACCTGCCTCACACAAACCAGCACCATTAAAGCCTCCCAATGGTAATGTACTGGTTTTGCTGCCTTCCCAGAGGAACTGGTCTCACCTTGATGCTGTTTTTGAACTGGTACCCTGGGTTGTTGGAGCCTTTTCGCAGCAGTTCGCTGAAGATGACGATGTGCTCGAACAGGAAGACTCGTCGCTCTTTGCTGCGGGACAAAACGCCGCCGTCCTGCTCCCAAACACAGAAGGTTTCCTGCTGCAGAAGCTTCCCCTGAGACGTCAGCTTCCCCTGGAGAACACCAGCAGGCACAGTCAGAGGAAAAACCAGCCACATTCAGGTGAATAATAGTCAAGAATTATTCAAGAAAAAAACTTGGAAATTTGACTTTCAAAAGTGGAAAATGTTTGATTTCTGAAACAGAAATCCACTTCTTCTGATATTAATCTCTGGCAGATATTTACTACTCTTGTTTTTACTATCTACAATGGCAATAACAGGTTTTTGTGGTAAAGCCTATTTTTAAGGTGCACTAAGTGTATTTTTCCACTAGGGGGCAGAAAAGTACAAATCTTCAGAAAACTCCACATTCAGCAGCATTACCATATGATTAAAGCTGATAACAGATAGCCATATGATCTCTAGAGCTCTTTTGTGTTACTTTGTATATTCAGATACATAATTAATCAAAATCTAATAGAATCATAGAAAGTTTGGGCCACAGGCGGCGCTGCAGCACCTCGTATCCCTGCAGGCGCCCCAAGTTCATCATGTCGTTGCAGCGTTTAGGAACCAGCGACATTAGCTCCACTGCTTTCTGCAAACAAAACACATAAACACACACACACACACACACACACAGAGAGGCTGATGTTAAATATTGCAAAGGTTAGCGATGTTCCACAGGCTGATGATTCACCATCCTGTATGAATCATTTATTATCTTCCTCACAATGCCGCCTCTTTGTCTTCATCAGATCTTTGAGGATGAGACAAAACCAGACGTCAAAACTGACAAACTTTGTCACGTCTTTGTTCTGAACTCAAATCCTGATTTAAAAAAGTGATTACTTCTTAAAGGTCAGAGGAGAATAAACAGAAACCAATAGAAGTACCTTAAGTGATCAGAAAATATTTTAAACTACATGAATCACAACAATACCAGGTGATTAATGTGACACATGCATCAACCAGCCACCAGGGGGCGAAACAGGACCCTCCCTTGATTTCACATTATGTAATTCTGTGGCCCTAAATGAAGATAAGTTAGAGGAATCATGCAATGATTAACAGAAGAGACTCACCTCCACCTCTTCACAGTCCAGACCAGCTTTGGTTGTGTACTTCAGGAAATCCTGTCGGGTGGAAAAATGCATTATTTCACAAAACATCTAATTTAATAAATTCAAATTAAGTCTAAACCAGCAGGTCAACGTTTACTAGTCCAGATTCAAGTCTTAAAGATGGAAAATCCAAGTATCTAAGCTCATAAATTAGTATTAATGTCCATCTAATTGCCTTTTATTTGACAGTTATAAGTTGCTGCCATGGCGACCGCACCTTTAGCAGCAGCTGGTACTTTGTGATTCTCTGGACGGGTTTGATCAGATAATCACTGATGGACATCCTGCAGCTGATTTCATGCTGGATCTCCTACAAATGGACATTTAGTTTGATTAAAAAACACTTTACCTGAAAACAAAACTACATTGTTGGTTTATTACCATCCAGAATGAAAATAAAACCATAAAAAAATGTTAAATTACCTCGAAGAAAGTCTCGTACTCTATTACGATGAACTCTGACCTTGGCTTGTTCTGACAGTAAACTATATACATGTGCAGTCGGCGCTCCTGCAAAACAAGACAGAAACTTCATCACAGAAATATACTGACGCATCAGGGACCAAAAATCTACAATAAGATGTTTTAACACATTACAGTAACAGATATTTACCAATCTGAAGATCTTTCCAGACAAATCTCTACCACTGATAAAGTAGACTCTGTTTGAGCGGATGACTTACAAATTTCACATTTTGTTTTAAGTTAAAAACTGAAGTTCAAGGCTAAACCAGCGAAGAACTGGCAAAACATCAAATTATCTAAAAGGCACCAAAGTTTTTACCAAAATCCATTTTAAAACCAAAAAATCAAGAACATGAAGCCATGTTTCCAGCCATCGAGTTCAGTCTGGTTTTTTATCCATAATCTCCGGACCTGAACTTCTTAGCGATTGTCTGTAGTGTGTTGTTGGATCGGTCCGGGTCGGTAGAACTCACATGTTTGATGAAGAGGTCGGCCAGCAGGTCGTGGTTCTGAACGCAGCGCTCCAACTCCACCAGGAAGAAGCTGAAACAGAAAGAAGGAGTCAGCGTCAGGCTGTCTGAACAAACGCTGGATAGACGGTTCTGGTTCCTCCAGAGGGACTCACTCGCGGTGCCAGTCGTAGATCTGCTGGATGTTTCCGAAGACGATTTTGTCTTTGCCTCTCATGTCTTCGGGAATCCCTCGGACCTCCAACCGGGACATGAAGCCCTGAGAGGTCGCAGTCATTAGGGGAAGCAGTTCCTTCTTTTCACCATTTCATGAGATGAGAACTTGAATCAGGACTCACCTCGACGATCACACCCAGGTCCTTTACGTAGTCCTTCTCTGATTGGATCATCTCGTTGACAACAAACCTGCACAGAAAGCATCAGTGAAACCTCCTGTTTTCTTCAAGTTCAGCCATGTTTCATTTAACGTTGGGCTTGACTTACATCCGTCCCCTCAGTGCTTTATTTCGCTGTTCTGTGTCTGATTCATTGGATCCCTGATCCGAGTCCAAAGCCTGGACAAAAGTTTACATAAATTACTCTAAGGCCTAGTTCACACAACAGGATTCTTATTCCTGATTTTCTTCTTCCGACAATCTAGGAATGACTCGATTATCAGGACGACTCTGAAATAATCATGGTGATCAATTAATTAGGAGCGAGAACGCAGCCTGTTGAATGTGACAGGCAACCAATCAGAAAGCACAGTAATGTAAACATACAGGGGACAGCTGACGTGGAGAATGAAGACCTCCACATCCAACACCTTAAAATAAGTCCACAAACTATCACTAGTACTTCTCGTCCGCCATGTTTGTTTCTAAATCCACATGTGTATCTGGGTTTTCCATGATTTTCTGTCAGGAATCTGAATGCTGATGAGTGAAGTCAGTTTGTGAGACGATAAAAGATCTTCGGTGTGTGTGGTTCTCAGGTTCCTGCAGGATGGTTCAGTGTTTTTACCTCCGGGTTGTTGGGGTCTTTGATGATTTGCATGGGCGGTGGCAGAGGGGTGTGGCTTTCCTCTTCAGGCTCCTCCTCTCCTCCACTTTGCCCCGCCTCCTCCTTCTTCGCCTTCTTTATGCACACAAAAAATTGCGCTTTAATTTGCAGACTGTGGCCAGCTGGTCGCCATCTTCACTGGTTCAGTGTTTGTTTACGCACCGCCTGCGAGTTCCCAGACAAGGGCGTGGCCACATCGGACCTGTTGTCCCGCCTCCTGGTTCTGATTGTGGGCTTTTTCTGTCCGTCGGCTTTTCCTTGACTCAGTCTTCGGACGGGACTCGTCAGCCAACGCTACAGGAAGCAAACAGGAAACTGAATGCTGCTTGATTATTTCTCCTCGTTGACTTAAAGCTGAATAAATCTGATACCTTCAGAGTGTTTCCAGTTCCAGAACTGGTGCGTTTTGGGCCTGGAGATCCCACAGTGCCTCCCGGTGGCCCACTGACGCCAAACACAGTTGGGGAAGTGACGCCTGGCAGAATAAAAACAAGTTTTAGTTTCAGATTTTTATCGTTTCAAGTCAGAGTGGGGATCGTTTTCTCACTTTGGCTGCTAGTTTGAATCTGAACTCCTGAACCGTCAGAGCTGTTCAGACTGGACTCTGCAGAAAAACACAAAAATACATATATGTCATAATATGTCAAATTATTATTTTAAAAAAGCACATTAATGTTGAACTGGAAAAAAAAAATTTATGGGCCATTTGGAAAGAAGATTGCTGCTTCCTAATGGTGGAAGAATAACTAATAACTTCAGTTGAATAAGTTACACAAAATAAAAGTAAATATAGATTTAAGGAAACACAAATAGAGAATTTAGGTAAATTGGTTATTAGAAAGCAATCCTATTCATGTATGATAGATTTTCAGAATAAGACTCTTTACTTAATTAAAAAAATATTAAAAACTTGATAAAACCAACAAAAAGTAAAAAAAAAGAAAAACACTTAACCTTGTTCAAATGCACAAAAAAACTAGAAAATTCCTGAAGAAATTTAACTGGGGCCTGCCAAAGTGTGCCTGTAGGTTTGGACCCAGCGTTCTGATGTTAAAAATTAGCATCAATGCTAAGCTTAGCTAAATTATAGTCAATAGCATGTGGAGAGTCACAAGCATGTTGACTAAAGTGGACGTGCACCATTTAGTATGTTAAAATTTGTGTATAAGCTAAAATTAGCCAAAATGCTAATGTTGCCTAAATGCTGTCAGTATCATGTGGAGAATCATTAGAATGTTCTCTTAGGTTAGTGTATAAGTTAATATATATTAGCTTTTACATCCTATACATCTTATACATGTATACACCCTTATACATCCTTATACATCCCTACCCCCTTGAACCCAGCGTTCTGGTGCTAAAAATTAGCATCAATGCTAAGCTTGGCTAAAAAATGACAAAGTATCATATGGAGAATCACAAGAATGTTCACTAACATGGACTTGCACCATTCAGTATGTTGAAATGAGTGTATACTCTCACTAGCATGTTGTCTGTAATTGACTTACTCTATTCAGTATACTAAACATGGCTAATAAGTAAGAGAAATAGCTAATACCTTTTTTAAGGTAAAAGGTTAATGCTAATGCTGCTGCGCAAGGCAGAGCCCTAACCTGAGAGAAAAAGGTAATGCAGGTTAATATTACTGACCTGAAAGGGATATTGAGGCTTTTATTTTGTAAAACTACTGGGTTCAAGTCTTGCTTCCGACAGACACAGAGAATTTAAAGTAGGAGTTCTAACTTTTTTATAAGCAGGATAGGACAAAATAAAAGTACTGTTTTCATTAGAAATGCTGAAATTCACAAAAATGCATTCCAACATTGTGGAAAATGTTTTCAGAAGAGATGAAGCTATGAAGGGTGGGTCAGTGACAGTAAGTATTTGTTGTAAAAATTGGGTGTTATCTGTTTTGTAAGTGATCTCAAAAGAAGTCTATTATCTTTTTCTACAACCCAGGATGAAAGAAAAAAAAATCATTGTAGTGTGAAACTTTGCTTAAACATACAAAACCTTTTTACCTGCTGCTGACAGCCATGAAAACATTACAGCAAGGAATAAAATCAAAAGAATACTACTGAACCACATTTATCAAAATTGTGGTATTTGTAGTCAATGGAGCGAAAGTTGTCACTGGTTTGGTAGTTTAGTCAATGTGTTATTGAAAAACCTACTTTGTGGTGTGAGTAGAAATTGAAGTGCAAAAGTAGCCAGGTGCTTGTTGGCACACTGGATAAAGACTGAGCTTTTGTCCCTATGATTCTTGGTTCGAGACCTGCTGAAGACATGGTATTTAAATTTCACATGGGAAAGTGACTTTGTGGTATTTGTAGAAGTCTGAGCGTCAAGTTTGGCACACTGGATAGCAAAATTGATGTTTGAAGTTCTACAAATACCACAAATTCAGTTTTACATGTGAAATTGTAAAACCATGACTTAAGCAGGTCTTGAACTAAGAACCATCGGGACCAAAGCACAGTCTCTTATCCAGTGCACCAAACAGGCAACTGGCAACTCTGCTTTCTTTTTGCTGGTTGTGAAGCAAAAACTCGAAAACATGAATATCGGCAGTATCAGCAAAAAAAACTCTGAAATCGGTGCATTCCTGGAGTAAAAATAGATGGATAGGGACTGTGTTTCATTACCGATGGTTCGTAATTCAAGACCTGCTTAAGGCATGGTTTTAAAATTTCACATGTAAAACTGAATTTGTGGTATTTGTAGAAGTTCGAGCGTCAATGTTGCCATGTGCTCTATTGGCATACTGGGTAGAGACTGTGGTTTGGTTCTGATGGTTCTTAGTTCAAGACCAGCTTAAGGAATGGTTTTACAACTTCACATGTAAAACTGTATTTGTGGTATTTGTAGAAGTGTGAGCGTCAATGTTGCCAGTTGCTTGGTTGGCACAATGGATAAGAGACTGTGTTTCGGTCCCGATGGTTCTGAGTTTTATTAAACTTACTGAAAATTTCAAAATAAAAGCCTTGACATTTTTAAATCATGTCATTGCTCTTGGCCATTATATAACTGACTTAACTGAACTAGTGTTACACATTGGATTGTCGTCATTTAATATGAAGCTTACTGAAAATTTCAAAATGAAAGCCTCCATATTCCTGTCAGGTTAGTGCAACGCCATAGGCGGTGCAATAAGATTAGCCTGCATTATCTTTTTCTCCCAGAGCAGTAGCATTAGCCTTATCCTTAAAATAAGCTTTAAGCTATTTTTCTTACTTATTAGCCAGGTTTAGGACACTGAATGTAGGAAGTCAATCTAAGAGAACATTCTAATGATAACCATCATGCTACTGACAGCATTTAGGCTTACATTAGCATTTTGGTTAATTTTAGCTTATACACTAATTTAACATACTGAATGGTGCAAGTACATGTTAGTTAACATGTGTGTGACTCTCCACAGGCTATTGACTACCATTTAGCAAAGCTTAGCATTGATGCAATTTTTAGCATCAGAACGCTGGGTCCAAACCGACGGGCACACTTTGGCAGGCCCTGGTTAAATTTCTTCAGAAATTTTCTAGTTTTAAATTGCAACATTAATCCCATCTGTAACAATGGTTGGTTAAAATCAGTTATAAAATGCTCAAAACACAAGTAGTTGTAACAGCCAGCTCAATCCTACTCTGTAGTAATTGATGGTTCCGCCATGTTGTAGTCCTGACCTTCAGTCATTGTAGTTCTGAAGAGCAGCTCAGAGGGAGAGACAAAATTCTATGTCTATTTTGAGTGTAACTGACACTTTGAATAGACTAACTGACACTTTGTGTCAGTTAGTCTATTGTTTTGACTTGAATTTGGCTCGTTTTTTTTTCATTATGACGCCACAGTTACTCGAAATGCCAACAAAAGTAATAGCTCCCCTCATGGGGTCGAGCCGCACGTTTTGATATATATATTGTGAGGGGCACGCATCCTTAAATGTAAAAAGGGTTTATCGGTATAAAAAAACCTCTTAATAAAGCTAAACATTAAAATTAAAGTGAAATATTTTAAAATACATCTAAGAATTAATTTGAGGAGTTTTTGTAAATTTTTAAGAAATAAATCTAAATAGTTGCCAGACTGATAAGGAGGTTAAAGACGTGCAACAAGAATAATTTTAAATTATGAAACTGATATTTTCATTAAGCTGCTTATTTTTCATTTAAAAATCTGCCAGCAACATTTCTCTTTTGACACATATTCTTTTTCTTTAAATTAAAAATGAAACGTATATTTTATCCAGCAGTAACACTTCCTTTAACCCAGACACAGTAAAGAGCAGCACATTTTGGACATCGTTACGTAACGGTAAGATGTATTGATCTGTTTCCAGATGAAACCAGAAAAAACTTCATGGCTCTGATTTTATTTTTGCTCTGGTTTATGTGGATTTTTCCTCAGTGAACTTTGTCCTTTACGCCTAATTATTAACAGAGGAAGCAGACATTTTGTGATTCATTTCTGTGAGGAATGTGCAGAAATGATCTCTGATGTTCGACTCTGTGGTGAGTTTATGGCAGACAGGACTTCCTGTTTTCTCCGTTAAAAGACGAAACGTGACAGTGAGGAAACCTGCTCATCCTGTCCACCAGAAACGACCCGCAGGAATGTTACTGACCTCATCCTGCCACTCATTAACCAGCACACTCTCTCTCTCTGTGAACCCACCTCGCTCGTCCGCTCCCACAATCCATCCCAAAACGCCTGAACAATCCCAGCATGCACCTCTGCCTCGCTGCATGATTCCTGATCAGTCCATCCAGAGGGAATGGAGGAGCAGAAACAGCAGAACCAGCCGGACTCTGGGCTCCGTGGAAGTGGCGAGGCGCTGGCATGTGGAGGCTGAGGCAGTCCCGGGGGGCGGAGCCACGAGGTAAGTGGGCGGAGCTTGTATGGTTGTGGAATTTTAAAAGTTTTAATTCAACATTTCCTTTCCAAAATAGGGCAATATTTTAAAGCAGAGGGGCGCCCAAAAACTAGAAGATAAAATATTGGTCAGATTTTTGGGGGTTTTGTGATAATTGCATTAATTTTAATTGGTTTAATTGGCATCATTCCTGTTAGAACCACCACTGATTACAGGTTGCAGCTTTATGAGATCAGTAAAGTTTACTTTGTTACCTTAAGGTTGAACGGTTAGCTAGCTCCTTGAATGAATATTGTATTTAATGAAACAATGATATATGTGTATAATCGCTGATAAGAGCATTTTTTTCATTTTACTTGATTATTGCATTAGTTTTGGGTAAGTTGAGTGTATTTGGTTGTTGTCTGCCTTCCTGGCTGTGATCAGATTCTTGTGTGGATTTATCATTGCATGTGTAAACAGCGACGCTGGTGAAGGTTTTTTCCGCTGAACCCGTTTTGTGGGCTTCCTGAGCGCTGCAGCACAATGTGTAGCCGAAAGTTGCTCAAACATAAACTCTGACGGCAACATGGAGCGGAAGATCCCAGTAAACAAACCAGTTTAAATGTTTCATATTCTGGGACGAGACGTCTGTGTTTACAAGCCAACAATCAGGGATTTAAATATTTAGAGCGACAGGATGTGCTTCTGCTTTAACAGGAAGTGACATCGGTGAGCAGACTGTTGTCTTTTCAAAGCCCCTCTGAGATGCACATGACAGCTGCTAACATCTGCCTCCATGTAAACAAGTGATGTAATCAGATTACTCACCCCTCCCAGTGCTCCCAGCAGAGGAGGAGGTGGTGGTGTTGGTGGTGGAGGAAGAGGAAGAGGAGTTGCAGACAGAGGAGGTGGTGGTGGTGGTGGTGGTGGAGGAGGTGGAGGCCGGGACGAGCCCCTCCATGTCGGCTGCACTGTGGGAGTGTGACAGGCAGAGGGCGCTCATGGGCAGCAGCCCCTCCTGGGAGGAAACGGTTGGGGTCAGGAGGAAGGAGCAGACTGTGTGATATTCTGCCTTCGGTCAGATTGGTCCTACCTGCTGAGGGTTCTGGTCCGTGGTTCTGGCCAGGCACCAGCCGGGCCGGTCCGCAGAGCGCTCCACCAGCTCCACTGTCTGACCGCAGCGGACGCTCAGCTCCCCAGAACCGCCGCTGGCGAAGTCCAGCAGCACCACCACTAACTCGCAGCCTCCAGACAGCTACACACACACACAAGGATATTTGTTATATATGAATATACTTGTGTATTTTATAGTTTTATTGCATTTATTTTTAGAATTTAAAATATTTTACATACCAAGATGTTTCTGTTTAGTTTTACATATTGATTTTTTTTCTGCATTGAAACACTGTGATGACGGATTGTAACTGAAAGCATCATGAGCGTTGACCTAATGTTGCTCTCAGCAGATTAAACACATGACTAATGACAGCCACATACATCATCCTACAGCCGCTCTGATTGGTCCAAACGGCGTCACATGACTGGCGCTATAGGTGGAGGTTGCTATGGTTACGGCCGGCTCTGTGTCGGGGAGGAACCACTTTCACTGCGGTCCGCAGGGACCAGAGGGGAGTTCCCCGTTTAAATCCAACACAGCTGTGATCCCAAAACACGGAAAACAGGCGAGAAGATCGGAAAACCAGGAGAAAGTCACAAACACCTCACTGTCCTCCGTTTGGGGTTGACAATCACAAAAACATTTTAAACGAAGAAATCCTAAAGTTCAGGTTTGGATTTCATTTTTAGACAGAAATGTTTAATTTTAGGATTTGTTTCACAAAGACATTTTATTAAAATCAGTCTCCTATATCTATATTTTCTAAATATTTATATATTCAAAAATGTTATGCACTGCAAAATACTTAGATTTTCATCAATTCAAACATTTGTCATAGGTTATCACCGGCCTGAAAACTTTTATTTAAAACATTTTGAATTTTCTTTCTCTCAAACTTCTTATAAAAACCTGTTTAATGCTTCAGTTCATTTCTATAATTCTTCAGATTATTTTGATGATTTTAGTTTTAACTTTCAGAGCTGCATCAGGAGTTTTAAGCCAAACGGAAACAAAAAGACGCCATAAATGTTTAAACCCCTGACCCCGACCAGCGGACCACGGCTGGCAGGGTCACCAGGTCAGAGGTCGCTGACCCCAACCCCAACCTCTTTTAGCCCTCGTTAGGTGAGAAAATCAAACGTACCTCGTCTGAGCGGCTGCAGAAGAAGAGCGCTGAGTGGAAAATCCCTCAGACACACACCAAGCTCACACACCCTGCAGCTGTGATGAGGTCATCACTGGGCCTCTCACGCCCCTCTGAGGCGTCGCCCTGAGTGTTTACCTTGTCGCTGTCGGCCGTGTTCTGCGACGTTCGGGACGCGATGGAGACGGTGTCGGGCTGGCTGCTGGCGTCACCCAGGCTGTCTGCGTCTTCGCTCGTTTCCCTGGAAACCACAGTGGCTTTAGTTTCCCTCACATCCAAACATCCATCTGGATTTCATTATTATTATTAGAATACGGGAGGCAGTTAGGGCCGAAACTGCTGCTCTGGAAATACGGCAGCATTCTGGAAAATCAGCTTCGGTTTAATATTTTAATTGCTCATTTTAATAGAAAACACATTCTGACTCTTATTTACTCAAAAACCTTCATTTTTTCAATCCTTTTCTGTTTTTTTTAATTAATCAGTTATTGATGAATACACCTGTAAGGTTCAAATCAACAGCCGTGACACTGGCATTATGTAAGCTAATTACAAGTGATGCTAATGCTAGCATGTTAAACAGAATAACAAAAATCTGCTTTGGGCCCCAGAACCTCTTGGTCCGGCCCTGATAGTTGGTATTTTTATGGATAAAATCAGAAGGTGATCTGACTCTCAGTGGCCAGCAGCTGGTTGTGTTTCCCACCTGCGGGTGATGCTGCGCTGCCGGCCCAAGGTCGGGTTGGGGGTTTTGGGCAGGGGGATAGGCTCCCGCAGCGCCCCCCGCAGGTGGCCCCGCCTCTCCTGGATCACCTGTCTGATGCTGCGAACCCACTCCTGCTTCAGCTCCAGGGAAGACGCCTGAGGGTTTGAAATATCCTTAAATAATCAACTTCACCAAACAGTTGAAGTTACATTTTGTAAAGCAGCAGCAGGATTTCTGGAAACGTTTTGCTCAGAAGGTTTTAAGTTGAGGAAGTTGGGCGCGTACCTTCAGGACGGTCTTGTTGTCGGACGTCGGCGTTCGTCCGACCCACAGGGCGAACTTACATGGATCCCCCTCGATGTGCTCTGTGACGCCCAGCTCTGACGTCTGACATGGAAACAAGCAGTTTAGTTAAACTTCTTTCCTCTGAGCCTTTAATGATAATCTGATCTTTTCTCTGGTTAACTTTGCTGTTTTATTGGACAAAAGCAACTATGAATACCGATTATTTGCATTGTTTGGGTGATATTATGTGAAGTGATAAATCTTTAGAATGTTTCCAGAGCAGGAAGCGGCGCGGTGCAGCTGTCCATTACCCTCAGCCTGCTCTTGTACAGATACTTGGTGCGTCCAGAGGAATCCTTGATCTCCTTGCTGAAGATGAGGGACAGCTCGAACAGGAACAGGTGCCGGTCCCGGCCCTTCCGGATCAGAGATTTGGGCTCCCAGACCAGGAAGGAGTCCTGCAGGAGGAGCTCGCCCTGCACCTCCAGGCCCTCCTCCAGACCTGGAGAAACATCAGAGTCAGATCAGACCGAACAGAAAAACGTCTCCAGCAGAGTCACGGTGAGGCTGAAGCTCTACCTTCCAGCATGCTGACATGCATGGCATCGTTGGCTCTCTTTGGGACACTCAGCATCACGTCCAGGCCTTCTTTAATCTCACCTTTGCCCTCCTCACAGCAGGCCAGCAACTCCTGCAAACACACACAGGCAGGTTGCTTCACTGGCTGTAGAAACATGTGGCAGCTTTCATTTGTTACTCCAGTCACAAACTTTGACTCCTTTTGGTTCGAATCTCCAGATTTGTTTTGCAGACAGAGGAGAAAACAAATGTTCTCTTTTTTCTGATTTAAATGTGTTTTTACCTTCAGCAGCAGCTGGTACTTGGTGATCCGCTGCACCGGTTTGATCAGAGCCGAGGAGATGGAGTTGGCCAGGCCGTGTCTCCTCTGGACCTCCTGTTCAAAACAAAATGTTAATATTCATCCATATTCATCCCTCCAGCACAGAATAGAACATTTGGACCGTTTCACTTCTGTCACCTCATCTTTTCTCACAATCTGAACATCAAGTAAAAATCTCTGCTGCTGCAAATATAAATATGTTTCAATCATTCTAGTTTTGATTTATTCATTAGCTAACAAAGAGCTAGCTAACACCGCGGCTCAGTCATATAAAGTTTTGAGGGTTTGTGGGAAAATGACCTCGAAGAATCCGACTCCATGCTGCTGGATCAGTAAACTGGAGTCCGGTTTGTTCCTGCAGTACGTCACGTACATGTGGAACTTATCAGCCTGCACAGAAACAAACGCAGACGCTTTAAAGCTTCGTTATGTCAGTTAAATGTAGCATCACTGGGTGATAAATCTTTATGTTTACCCAGGTAACGAAGCAGTGCCCCACGTCTTCTGGGAGCTGTTCGTAGTTCTCCAGTTCCTTCAGGAAAATACTGAGGAACACAGAGGTTAGCGCTGCCAAGCTGAACGGTTCTAATTGTTTCACTCAGTATAATAACAGTTTCTGTTTGTCTACCTGTTGTGGAACTCGTAGATGTCCTGGATGTTTCCGAACACGACGTCGTCCTTGTTTGTGAGTCCAGGTGGGATTTCCTCGGAGCCGCTGGTCATCTCCCACAGGTACGTCTGAAACGGCAAAACGAGTCACTTCAACTTCTCCTGATGCTTCTTACAGGGAAATCAAAACTTCCTGCATGACTTTCACTTCAAACATTTGCAGAATTTCTGGTTCATTTGGTCAGAGAATGTTTTCTGTAATAATCTTTGTTATATCAGCTGAGTAACTCCTCACATTTAAAGGGACAAAGTGGCATTTTTGGGCCTCTGTCTACTATAAAGCTCTTTCTGAGGCTCCGCCTCCAGAGAGTGATCCCAAAATGGCTCCTCTTTTATCCCTTTAATGTTTTCACCTGTGTTTCTAAGAACAGTAGCTGCTATAATGAGCTACTGCAGCAGTTCCTCCAGCTGTTTGCTAATAGCTGCTGGCTAGTCTGCAGGAGCCGAGAAGGGGAGGAGCTGCACCTCGGAGGCGGGGTTAGGTCCAATCAGGCGTTTGCATGCATCAATGTTTTAGATGAAGGAAAAACATTATAACAAGTTGATTTTACGATACCGGCCCTTTAAAATTACGCCTCAAACATTTCAGACTTGAAGTTTTAGTAACCAGAATTCTGATGTAATCGCAGTAAAAACACTAAATCATTAAGTTCTGATGTTTAATTAGAAGTGTTTGTGTTTTTCTACACAATTTGAGCAAATCCTCTGTGTTTTACCTCGATGCACTCCTGCAGGTCTCTGACGTAAACTCTCTCAGTCTGGAGGAGCTCGGCCATGATGTACCTGCCCACACACACACCCACCCACCCACACACACACACACAGAGCGTTATTAGAGCAGAGCGTCGCTCCCGGTGTGCCGCTCACATCGTACTCACTCTTTCTTGCGGGCGGAGCGCCTCTTCTCGTCGCTGACCTGGTGACTCGGGTCAGACAGGTTGACCTCAGGGTCAGAGTCCGACAGGCTGTTGGGGATGAGCTCCAGCTCCAGATCCTTGTTGTCCTAAACGAGCGCCGCTGTTAGCCTTCAGATAACACTTAGCATCTGCAGCAGTGGAGGGTTTTAATCACCTGAGAGCTGCTGCCCAGTGCGGCCTCCAGCAGGTGGCGGTACTGACCCATCCTGACTGTGAAGTCGCGATATCGCTTGTCCACCGCCGAAACGCAGCGGCGCAGCTCGGCGCGGTGGGCGTGGCCTTTAGCCAGCATGCTCTCAGCCAGCTGGATCAGCAGGTGAACCTTCTCCTGTGTGTGCTGGGAGAAATTTACTTAGTCATTTGTTTTCACAGTTTCATCTTATCAAATAGAAACATCCAAAAAGGACAGAAATAATTCACTTTATTGTTGACTTTGAGCTTCGCATCATCTAAATGTTTCACGTTGCCTCTAGATGCTAGGATAGCAGCTAATGGTTAATTAGCTGTGGAGGATTTAGTCTGATCTTTAGATGAGTTTTATATGGCGGCATATCAAGGTCATTGTAAATAGAAGAAGAAAAAAAGGAGAAATTTTCTGCCAAATTTTGAGATCAATTCTTTTTTTTAAATTCTCAAATAAACCAGGAAAAGACAAAAATATGCAAGAAAAAACTCAGAAATTAAGAGATTCTCATAAATTATATATATATATATATATATATATATATA